>JAGDQP010039520.1:0-10921 GCA_022664845.1 Lepisma saccharinum | reverse complement strand
GCTAAGGTTTAAGTTCACTGAATGTAATTTTTCCAGAATATTTGAGAAATGTTTTAGTTAGAATAGATTTATTTCTTACTGTTAGTGTAATAGTTATATATGTTTTACAATTTAGAAATATAAATATGTAATTAAATTTAATTTTAAAATTTGAAAGAATTATTTTGCAGCTGTGGTTTTCTTTTTCCGCACCTGTCCCGCCAGCTATTAACGCGAACAATCGGGAGATTGCTGTATATTGATTTATATTGTAATATTTTCAAACATTACATGGTAACTTTATCAAACGATAGATAGCAACAGTGTCGCGTTACGAACATCCTCCTCTCTGTTTTATGTATTGTTGTCTCTCTTACAACACATCCACCCACTCCCCCCCCCACACACACACAGAGAGAGAGAGAGATGGAGAGTGAGTGAGAGAAAGGAAGAAGAGAAAAATTGAGCTCCCACAGCTGATCTATGTGATAAGAATATTTGCTTTGACTTTTGACAAAGTACAGGACACGTTGATCTCCTTATCACAGTGGACATAAAAAAAGATTTAAGAAAGGAGTTCATGGTGCAAGCGAAACATCTGTATTTGCATATTTTGAGTTATCATTTCAGAGAGTCCCTTGCGTTATGACATGTGAGATTATGTATATTAAGGATTGTTGCAGAAATGTATTTCACATTTTTCTCTTAGAAAAATAAGATATAAAAAAAAACCACGTAAAATTCTTCTTTATGATAATTACTAAAACATGGATTCTAGAAGGTGTGTTCAAAAAGTATCCGAACTAGAGTAGTTACAGTTATAATTCTCTGTCTTGTTCAAAGTAGGGCTCTTCCGTAAATATTCAATTTGTACACTGTAAGAAAGTGCATTTATTTTACATTCTAGAGAAATATCTGCGAGCCTCAAATGAACCAAGTTTTGATTAATCTTTTGTGCTTTCAGTGTTCAAGGATGTGGAGTACAAGCGTACTGACTGGGGGGTTAAAATTGTATACACACACATGAACTCTCTGTTTACAAACTTTTTGTGAACGTTTTCACATTTTTGTACACCTTCATTAACCTCTCCACTAATGAAGCTGGCACAGAAACATGCTTTAAAGCGCTATAATGGTATAAAATTTTTGACGAGTTTGATATAGGTTTTGTACACAAAAATGTAACATTTGGGTGACACTATTCAAAGTTATTTTGATTCGCTAGAGGAAAAAAGTGATGAAGGTCTGAATATATTATCGAAGCGACTGAGGAAGTATCTACAAGCTTATTATTAAAATAATGTAATATTTCACAAGTATGGATAGTAAATTTTACCTCTTGTAGTATTTCCTGATACTTTCGTAGTGTCACAGCAAGTAAATGTTCGGAACACAGCAAATTCCATAATCTCTGTTCGTATTAATAGCAAGACTGGTTGTGATACACTAAGTCAGTTCTGAAAACATAGCAATAAAATTTAAGCGAATGTATGAAATTCAGTACCTTAAGTTACTTTCGTCTCGACTAGAAAACGGCGACTATAACTTGAACTTGCAGAACCTGAAGAGGAGAAGCACGACTCTAACAAGATAAAGAAGTTTATTGTGCTGTCGTAACAGAGATATTCCCCAGGGTCTAATGCCCTAGATTGATGAATTAGATTGTTTCGCCAGAGAAAGTTCACCATCCACTTATCCGAATTAAGTGACGAAGGTACTGAAATGTGAATTCCCTCTCCATTTTTGTCAGTCTTTCAGGGATATAAATAGAAAACGTACGAAACATACAATGTAATGAAAGAGTATAGTTTTTAACATATCTGATTCTTTAATCAATGATAGTGCTGTTTTAAGGGTCTCGTGACTTCTGTACAAATGATTACCGCCGAATATTGGAAATCACGATTCTGGTATCGGATTGCTACTTTTTGTGATTCTGGGATGTTGGACTATCACAAAGTCGAAATTTAGGAATGTCGAAATTTCGGAAAGTTTAAATTCCGGAATCCAAGGAATTCCGAATCCCAGAATTAGCATATGATTTTCTAACACTCCTACTCAGATCTTCGAGTTAAGTCGAAATATACACGAAACTTAGAAACTTTACGGTACCTGTTAAATTTAATGAATTGTGCCGACGGCGTTAGTTACATTTCGTAAATCTGGAAGTGGCAATATATCGGAAACGGATCACTTCCGGTGAATAGGACCACAGCCAATCGATTTTCTTGCGATTAATAACATAAATATTGGTAAAAAGAATTAGGATAATCGCGGCCCCAACAAACAAAATTTAAGAAATGATTTGAGTGAATTGGTGACATTTGACAAAATATTTAGACTTAACTGAGGTTCGTTATCATGAAAACAGAAAATGTTCTACCATTTTAATGTGCTTAAAGTCTTAAATATTTCTCTACATAATCGTTCCTATGTAATGATTGAACATGTTTCTGATAACTGTGTCTAAAAAATAAGTGTTATAAATGTGTGCCTCGAAAAAAAACTAAGTAATTTAACATTGTAATGGGTTTAATGCCTAAGGGTGGATCTCTAAGGTTAATCATAGTAAGATGGAAGCAAATGGACCTAAACCTTTTCACATGAAGCGCGAATGTTAGTTCTAATAGTTGAGTCTGGGAAAAAAATATTCTGGTGCCAAAACATGGAAGGTTGTTCACTCTTACCAACATATCTAATTTGCAGGAAATAGGCCCAGCCGTTGTTACTCAATACGTGAAAATGTGTTTTTATTGAAATACGGTTACTATAGAAACCATATATCCTCTCACTAACCTCCAACCTTTTAGGAGTCAGTTCTACAATCGACCGCTAAACTTCTAGTCAACGCTAAGTTAAGGTCAAGTCTGATTTTTATAGTACAACCAGTATTATTGGGAGAAAATTGCTAATCATCGGTGCAGAAACCAAAGACGTATATTTGGAAACAAAAATACAAAGTATAAGAGTCGCTCACTAAGCTCAATAAATTAGTATTACGAAGACCATTTAAGTAAACTTAAGAAAAGGACAAAATATTTTTTTATAAATTATTACCATTAATTAGCAACATCTTGAAGTGAACGAAAAACAGGACAAAAATGATTAACTTGATTTTACTAGTAAAGACAACCCATTCACATTCCGTATGAATTATCTTCTACATAATGTATATGACCCACATTACGTTGTTGTAATTTGGGTTGTCTAACATGAAGGCGCTGCGCAGTAAACATGCGACAGTAGGCGCTGCTTCTCTTTACGTTGAATTCCTCAATCACTGGTCAAACTTTTATTCTAATTCGTTAATGCGACACGTTTTACGTCATTATTATGCACGGGCGACGACGCCTTTCCACACCTGGGAGGCTGAAGCTCCGAAAATATAGATGTTCCGATATTTCTTCAAGGAAAATTTGTTTTTCTCTAAGAAATTCATCTTTTTAATTTATGACCCATCACTTATCTGAGCACCATATATTATTTACTTGAAGCAGCATCTTATACATGTATTTCAATCTTTCGCATTCGTTCCAGTGTTTTTTTAGACTGTTTTAAGCTACGGGTTTACTTATTTTTTACAGTCTTTTAGAAGCTGTATTCATCTCCATTATTTTTCTATTTTCTATTCAAAGCACATACGTACTATAAAAAAATCAAGAATAACTCAGAATTTTTTTCTTGGATTGTTTTTAAAAAGAATGTTTTCCCTATTCCTTTTGTGAAAACCGTACTTAAAACCATATTATTTATATCCGTTTTAAATATATCACAACCAAATCTAAGATACATCGAACTTGTAATAGGCTCATATAAATGTATACACAGTTATTTCCATTTCTTTAAAAATTGTATTTTTGCTTTGTAAGCATACCACTCAGTTATCCTGTGATCTAGTGAGAAAAAAACTAATTTAAAAGAAAATCAGAAAATAATTTAGTTTCCGGAGATATAGGCTTATCAATTATCCAGTGACTCTACTCAGATAGATAATACATATATTAATCAACTCAGCCTGACAAAAGAAATCGATTGATACCCATATTAGCCACTTCCGGTTCATAGTCTATAATTTAGTTTTGCGGAGTTGGATATATCCACTGACTCTATCCATACAATACGTATATCAATCGTTTCATATTGACAAATGAAATTGTTTGATAGCCATGTATGCATATTTTATGGACAAAGTAGCTGGATAAGCCCCACCTACGGAAACTAAATTTTATGGATTATTAACCTGAAGTTGCTAACCGGAAATGGGCAATATGAGTACTAACAAACATATTTAACAAGCTGTGTTTATTGCTATACATATTGTATGGATGGAGTACGCTGGAAAGACCACACCTTCGGAAATTAAATTATATAAAACATCGTCTTTTTCAGTTCAAGAAATTAAAACCCAGTTCCCGTTGTCCAGGCGGTAATGTTACGACTTCGGATTCGCAATGAGTAACATTTGGGTTAGAACCCCTCTGCCGACCATCCTAACAGAATTTTCCAGAGTGTCCCTCTCAGTTTCACTAGACGAATGACATTGTACCTAAAGAAAGGCCATGGTCACTACTTTGCCCATCCCTTCCCCAGTCTGTGCCAAACATTTCTAAAGAACACAAATAAAACTTTAAAAAAAGGAATTAAAATAAAACTATTAAAAAACAAGCACAATAAGTTTGTAGTAAAAACACAGGACGCCCAAAAGAATTTTGGAAACGTTTTAACTTTTTCCTTCATTTTTTGTCCCTCACTGTTCTTTGCCATGATTTTACAATAAGCAATTACGTCACCAGTGGCGATTAGTACAGGTGTCAAAAACTTGAAACTCTTCAATCTTTAACTTGAATGACGAATGTACTGAAGTACGTTTAGTAGAAAAATACTGGAAAAGAGGCTGTAGTGGCAAGCCGCATAGGTATGGGAAGTCAAGCTAAAGAAGATAATGAAAAGATCGAAGCGTCCAATTTCACAGGAGTACATATAATCCACAAATACGGTAAATTAAGATTGTAGTTTAGCTGATGGCAAAATTTGCACTTCGTTTCTATCTGCTTTCTGTTCAGTGAGTCGTTAGTCTGTGTCACAAGAGGATAAATGAAGGTTAAAAGAGACGAGATGAAACAAAATCTGGACCTCTAAAGCGACCGAAAAGTTTGTAAATAGAAATTGCAAAAAAAAAAATATTTTTATTAGAGTTCATATTTTCCTTTAAACTATGTCGGCGCCAATGCACAGCCACAAACGGAGACAATATGAGACAGAGACAGGAAGAAATCGATCGAAATGCAGGATAACTGAATTGATTTATTGATATTGAGAACACTAGCACGTGTAATGACGGGGGACAACCGGGGAGGGGGGGAGGGAAGTTCAGTTTAATGTAGAAAAAAAATTCAAGGTAGTAATTCTGTTTTCTTTTATATTCTCTTTTAAAAGGACGTTTCGAAGCGAGAGAAGGTATTTCGCACGTTCTTGCTATATGTTATATGTAAAACAGATTTCTGAGAAACTTTCTTTCTATCAGAATAAACCTGAGAGCAAGGAGATAGCAAAAACGTGCTTTCAAAAGTTCAGTTCGTGCTGAAAACTCTAGCGGCTAAACTGTGGACTAAAAGAGAAACGAAGAAAAAAAATATTCGTAACTCTACAGAGTGAAATGGGGTTGAATCGCGCACTTGTCTTCAGAGAAGACACTTTTCCATTCTTCTTACACGTGATCTACCTTGCGTGAAATTGGAACAGGTAGTAAAAGTTGACTTTAAGTACTTTTGCAAGAAAGACGAGAAAGAGCAAGTACTTTTCCTGCTTTTCTTTTTTTTTGTTTCCAAAATTGTAATTTTCTGTAAGATCATCTTCAAGGACTCAAGATATCTTTAGGCAAATATTATGTGATATTCTGAGTTCTTATCTCGTTCAGATTTTATCAAAACGATCTTATCTATCGTATAAATCATTGAAATAAGTGAAACGTATAGAACGTCTCTGGATAATCTGCAGTCGGAAATACAAATCAAACCCAGAAAATTAAACCGTGGAGTTTTCTTCCCTAGAATATAAATTCTTGCCAGAAGAAAAACTCGCAATGATTCATCAGAAAGTTTTGGAACCCAGATATATCTTCAAAGGTTAAAATCTAAGATAGTCAGTATTTATTATGTCGAAGATTTCAACTCTTAAGATCATGTTATCCAAGACATTGTTTTGTTTTTCTATTAAGGATTATATTTTGGTTTCTACATCACATATGTTCTATAAACTATTAGAATTGCTTTTTCGACCTATTGGCCGATATCTAGCCTGAGCCAAAGCTTCAAAGGTAACAGTTTGTTTTTTTCATTCTTGCTGCTTGTCTCTGAATAGTTCTGATATCATACTTTTTCCGTAGTCTCCCTATTTGGTTATCTGTGAAAAGTCGTCATAAATGCTTAAAGTATTTTTTTTTCTTTATTTATAAGTACATTTTCCACATCAGTTATTACAATTTCACATATCCTAAATTTGTTCCATTTTCTTTCTTCAAAACTAATTTATATTGATTTTTTTAAAAAAATGTGTTCGTCAATAGTTTCCCTTAAATACTGGAATTCTGTCTTTCAATATCCCGATAAACAAAATTCGAAACCAAGGCAGCCAGATCCTACCTTGTTAGCAAAAGATTGCTTCATTTTCAAACAAATGAGCGCTGGAATTCGATTAACAATCGTAAGGCTCCGAGAGTCTCTTGATAATACTGTATAGCATTCACTTTTCTAAGCCTAGTAATTCCTGTGTTGAAATTTGTCGACGAACTGCCTAAAGGACATTTATGCGTTTTTGGCATCGTGTCACCGAGACCTTTCCAACGACATTTCAGTCACTTTCGTATCCTTAGTAGTTTCCGAATTGAAAGTTATTAGTAAACAGACCGACAAAGTGGGACTATAAAACCCCCTAAAGGTCCCTATCAAGGGGCCTAAAAACACTGTTTTGTGAGAACTATAATTTTTTAAGCGAAAACAAAAATAAACATAATTTATACCCGTATGTATACCATATATTCTGTTTAGTTTCTTCGGTGAGTTGGGTGGTTTCCCTATCGAGGATTCCGTATTCGATTCCCGATGGAGACAAATTAAATGTAGTGATTCAGAATTCCCGTTAAAGATGAACGTTCTGTCCTTTTTGAGAAGGCAATTTTAATTTTTGACACATTTTTCGCACAATATGAATAATTTTAGAAAATGTGTTCAAAATTGTACTTTTTTACAGTGTATGGGACAGCAAAGTAAATGGGGGATAATTTAGACGCTTTCGAAATGTTTAAGTGGAAGAAAATGTGTACGAAAATAGCTAGAGACAGTACATAATTAAAAACAATACTCGACGGAGAAGGAGAGAGAAGAGTAGGGAAAATTAAATTGGTTAGGACATTGCGAAGGAATGTATGTTGAAGGGGAAGAAGGAAGAGGAAGAATACAGACAGTATTGAGGAGTAAAATGTGTACAGCAGGGGAAAAAGTAAATTGCTGCTATGAACAACCTTAGACTCTCCTCAAAGGACCTGCAACTATGCACATAATGTTAATGATGATTATAACATTAAGTATTCTACAATGGAATTTTGAAATTGATCGTATTGGAATTCAAATATTTAGAGACATTAACCCTAAATATTGTGGCTTGCCACAAATATCTTAATTTTATAACTGCACAAATGATATTATCTTTCTAATTTTAAAAAAAATGTGCTGAAAATAGCATTAATGGACACCGTCCACGAATGGTCCAAGTCGAACTTACTTTTTAGAGACAAGGAGAAAACAAATTTCGAAAGTCGGGAAGCTTAATTTTTTTTTCAGCTTGTGTCAAATAAAAATGGCTTGAAAGTAAATAAAGTCTTTTAAACTGTTTTACATTAAACATTTGTTATTATTTAGTAAGACATTTACTGCTTTAAATAAAATTCCTTCACCATTTTGTAGATAGATATTTTCAAAAAAGGTTCTTCCTTAATAAAAGTAATCCCT
Source organism: Lepisma saccharinum (assembly GCA_022664845.1). NCBI lineage: Eukaryota > Metazoa > Arthropoda > Insecta > Zygentoma > Lepismatidae > Lepisma > Lepisma saccharinum. Next base: position 2,936 of record JAGDQP010039520.1, on the reverse strand, counting down.
GACAATAAGGTACAGCGAAATTGTTGAAAATTTAGCTTCATATAGATAGAACAAATGATTTCAACACTTTTTATAGTTACTATTGACATCTCCTGACAACAAAATAGTTTCAAAAGAAATATATACGCAGAAATTGTAAAAACAAAGTTTCTCTTTTATATTGTTAAATCATAAAAAAAATATTCAGTCCAAAAATCTCTTATTCTATAAGAATTTTCGTAAAAAAATGTATATGACAACTCTTATATAACTCAGATGTATAACTAGAGTTTTTGTCAGATTCACATGTGTGTGCGCGTTTGAGTATTCATATAGTTGGATACCCTGTTACTTTTACAGCATTTATCTTCAATCACACCAGATTTGTCCCAAGTTGTACATGAGGGGTCTCCAATCTACGGTCCGCGTAGCATTTTGACTATTCCCGAAACAAATAAAAAATTACGGTTACTTTATTGTATACTGGATATAAAAGAAAATAATTTTTCAATACAAGAAATAATTTTGACATTATTTTTAAATATTCAATAAAATGCAGGCAATTATTATATTTCTTGCTGCTAATACAACCTGCAAAATAGTTAATATATTAAAATTACTACATTACTTTTGATTTGAGTCTTTTAGTGCCTCTTCCTATCTAACCAACTCGACCTTCTGATAAGCATGGTGGGAGACTGCTGTTGTACACAATGAAATTTTATAAGGGGCTCATCTCAAATACTATTACAGCCCTAACTAAAAATAAAATAAAAATAATGATCATGCTACCCGTTATACTGGCTATAGGATTTGTCCTTATTTTCACCAGGAGAAAGTCGGTATAGTTCTAGACAAAGTCTGTGGTCGCTCCATTCTTTTTTCCTTCCACGGAAGCGTATTTCCAAACGATAACATCCCTCCGATTTGTGACGAATTTAAACCCACCTCGTCTTACTCATAAGTATAATTTCAATGTAATATTGAAAAAAGAATTCTTTTGTTTATTTCTATGTTATGGAAGTATATTTTAGCTATAATTGTCTTCAAAATGTATATAAATAATATCTACTGTATTTGGATTTATGAAACGATGACTGACTGGCAATGCTCATTGCTTTGTAACCAAGAGGTCCCGATTTAAATAGATAATTGAGTTACAAGTGGTTTGGAAACCACCTCTAAAGTGTATATCTAGTTCTTCAGACCTTCATCTCATGGAAGGCAATGAAAACCACTATGAGTTCATCTTGTCGATGAATCTGTATCCGGGCAGAATACCTACCATCATCATTTTTAAAGCCACAGAATAATACTTTATTCTTACCTAAACGAACAGTAAAAATGCATTTTTGAAACACCAAAAACACTATATTTCAACTCCCGTCTGCAGTAAAATGTTTAAACATAATAATTCTTATTTTATTTTTAATTTTACGATCTTTAATTGCTGCTTGACTATAGATCTTGGTAGTTTCATTTTCTATATTTTTTTCTTTCTTCGGTTCTTTGCATGTTGACATTTTTCCAAGATGAGTTTAAACTTTCACATTAATTTTTGTTGATGCCATCTGTAGTGTAATAAATTCTATAACCTTCTTTAATCAAGCTTTCTGTTTTACATTGTGCTCCATCTTTTATCAAAATTTTAAAATTATTATTTTGTAAATATCTTCCAAATGCCAAAATTATGTGTTAAACATTCCATTTCACCGATTCGCACCAACTAAATAATCATTTCACACAAACACATAATATTATCTGCCTTATTAATGAAAATAGAATGTGTATTCTAGGGAATTACAGAACTGAAACACAACCAAGAAAGCTCTCCAAACTGCACTAGCCATAAGCACACTCACGCACTCACCTGCCACTGAGTTTTGGTACTTGTTATTTTGAAAGAAATACTAGCGAAGCCATTGAGAAAAGCTATAAACCAAATTCACTGTTTGTCCACGGTTCGTATTGGGCGTTCATCATTGCACATTCACTTTGATGACACCACTTTCTTTTTTTCTTTTCTTTTTCTACGTCAGAATTTCACTGCGTTGCATAGTGAGAGAGAAAGTCCGCGGGGTACCACGTGCTCTACGCATACGACAAAGCGCGCGACGTACATGCACTCAACTCACTGACTTCGCAAATTCCATACCATTTGGCTCCGGCGCCAACCGCCACTACAGCGCCACCATACACACACACACACCTACAAAAACGGGTCAGGTCCAAAAAGCACATAGGATACAGGGAGGGGAATGGCATCGACCGGAGTCACTAGAAAATCCTTACGTAACCCTTCCCCTACCAACAACACCCCTTTCTACTTTTCTCTTAGTGAACACCTTCACCCCCCACCCCACGGCCTCTCTACTCCTCAACGAACCTTCCGTTTCTCCTCTGCACATGGGCGAAACGTGAAACACTTGCTTTCTACACTGCTACTACTTTCTGATCAATGAAATCGTCCAGAGTGAAGGCGAAACACGACGACAATGGTGCGTCTTTCCTTTGTTTTCAATAATTTAAGAAGAAAAGGTTTCAGGACGCTTGTATCTCGTTACGAAATCAGACTGCAACAATGTATAATTTATCTAAGACCTTTTGGCCGTATATAAATAGAGTGAATTTCCATCTACTAAAAGAACAGGAAATATATAAAACGCATATTGGACAAAACAAAATGATAACCTTTTCCAGATTCGAACATATTACTTCTCAGAAACTAATGATCCTATTGAAAAGATGTGTAATAAAATTAATTCGCTTTTTTTTTAAAAAAAAAGAATGTGTTTTGTTATTCAGAGGGTATCTTGAGAGCAAAATCGCATTTCTCGATGGTTAACTCGGAAACTATGAACTTCCACATAAAACAAGTTCTAGGTTAGGATTAAGAATTAATATAAGACGTTTAGATATTCATCCGCCATTTTGAGCTACAATAGCTAATATTCCGT
>JAGDQP010039519.1:0-15155 GCA_022664845.1 Lepisma saccharinum | reverse complement strand
ATCTACTCGATTCCGGGGAGTAGCAAAATGCGTATACGTTTGTCTAAAATTATACTAATTTCACCAAAAAAAAAAAAATTAAATCAGAGGAGAGGACCGCACCCCACGGACCCCCTGTTAAATATGTCCCACCACCCAACATTAAAAATGTGTTACGAAAGAAACAAAGAACACGCTAAAACGTATTTTTAATAGAAAAATAGCGTATACTAACTCCATGTTGAATACTTGACAGAAGATAAGTTTTTCGCCTGTTGTGAAGCCATGTAAAATCTTGTATCCAATGACGAATTATGAAAGCTTTCGAATTGTACTACAATTTTCACGTAATTTTGAAGTTTGACCTTCGCACTCCGTTGTCTCGAAATCAACTGCACGCATGACTAAATAATGTGCTTTCCTCTCGATCGTGCCATTGGACTCACTATTCCACTTCTCACTGCACCGTGGCTTGCAACGCTTAAACTAAAAGGAAGGGGGGGGGGGATTTTTTTATGACTTAATGCACTGCTGCGTTGTTTTTGGAATTTTGCCACGTCCCTTAGAAGTACATAGCATCGGTGGAAACGGCGCAAAATTATGTGTTGTGTAAACTAGGAAGAAATAGGAAGCAACGTCGAAATAAGCATTTTTAGACGTTATAAAATTTTTGGATTTTGATATAATTTCTCATGAAACGTACGTATACAATTTCATTTTCAACTAGGAACTAAGAAGTAAAATAGGTTTTTACCTAAAGATCCGCGGTCTAGTAATGTTCAACGAAAAAATGATCGACTATGAAACGAAATAGTTCCTTCCGAACGAAGTTCGTTTTAAAAGGAGGTTTCCGATCCTTGAAAATATAAATATTGCCGAGGGGAGTTAATGTTACGAACACGTGATGCATTACTAGCGAATTTATTTATGGCCTTTATGCATCTCAGGCTCAGGTCGGGTTATGGTGGAGACAAGGGTGTTGGAAGGTAGTTGATCAGGGACTAGTTTGAACGTACCATCCCGGTATTTTCCTGGTATGACTAAGGAAAAACTCTGAAAAATATCTCCATCGCGATAGGCGGCCGCTGGGATCGATTCCGGGACCTTCTGATTGCTAAGCCAACGCTCTACCAACTGAGATACGGCCACTCGGTATAGCGGACTACAAGATAATACGCTTAACTTAACGTAGTTAAGAATGGTTTCACTTGACGTTCCTACTGACTACCTAGTTACCAATCTATAATTACCATTTACACTAGTAACAAACCATGCCTGTTAGTAGCATTGCTCTTTATCACTTAAGGACGAAACACTGACGAAGGAGTCTTCAAGTTAAGAATAATACACGCTTCTCCTTCCATCACCATAACACAACTTCAAAATACTTGTTACCTGTGTTACAATTCTAGCTGCAAGTGCCTCTCCTGCAATCTGGTCATTTGTCTTTGGTTTTTGTATAGATCCATTCATTCCATTAGACTTGTGATCAGCATCTTCCATATCGGAATCATCGTCTTCTTCCTTAATTGGAACGACATCTGGACCACTTTTAGTAATAAACAAATCATTATTATATTTCAAAATATTAAAATAACATAAAAGATAGAACAGAAAACAAACCTTATAAATTAAAACATTAAAATACACCTCGTGCGACGATAAATACTGTCACATATATATATATATATATATATATACACACATACATACATACATACATCTCAGGAAATGAAAAAGCTAAGCCAATGAACTGTTGCCACTTTATTAACAACTACAAACATCTTTAGCACTATTACTAAAGTCAATCAAACTGAATGTCCCAGTGTTTCACACAAAGCCTCAAACATTTCCACCAGTCATCTACGGCAGCGCCACAATCTTTATGACAAAGTTAGTCACAGCCTTCACAAAAGGTACGGTGTTTAGAACAGGAATTTTTCTACTTCAAATCACAAACTGTACTTCAGAGGGTTCACATCGGGGCCAGTAGGCCGGTCTCCTGTACTAATGAGCTCAAAAATATTTTGTGAAAGTCACTCTTCTGTTACCTTCATCGTATATGCTGTAGCTGAATCCAGCTGATAGGTCCAATACTGCCCTCGGAAGAATATGTTCATGCTGTCTACTAATTTTGTGACTTGAAATTCCTTGAATTTTCCATATATTTTTCCAAATTCCCTGAGTTCTTAGTATAGTGGAACATTTAAATAATAGGCAATTTTTTTTTATTCCACCAACATCCAGTCTAAGCAACTTGTACATTATTGATGTGTCACAAGTGAAAACAGAAAGATAATTTCTTTAAAACATAGGATTTTAAGACATTGAAAAAGTCCGGCCAGCATTGGGAATCGAACCCATGACCTCCGCCTTATCGGCGCAGTGCTCTTACCAACTGTGGACAGGTCCATCTCATCCAGATTTATAAAATTCCCTGAGTATTCCAGGTTTTCCAGGGTGGAAGACACCCTCTGTGTTAAGGGGTTTCAAATGACCCTGCGACACATCTTTCTGGTATATAGTTTAACATGTTTTGACCCCTGTTCACAAAACTACAGATCTGTCACCCAATCGTAACTTACCTTCACCCAGCCCATCCCTGATCTAAGATTCCTTTGAACCCTGTGAAAACTGCAGCATCTTCTTTGGAACTATGGCCATATACTTGGCCACTTCAGCGGTTAAAGCATTTCTGAACAGGACGTCAGTGTTTATTTGCTGCGTACCGACGAAGCAGGGGCTTTGATTTTTAAGTCTTGTTTACTTTAAAATTGGAGTTAATAGCTCTCCTGCTCTTCGGCGATTGGCTTGCATCCTAAGATCTTCTGACACAAGTCGTGGTATGGATCTAGAGAATATTTTCACTGCCCTGGCCAGGATAATTTGTTACCACACAGTGTTTCGATGACATCTACTAGTGCTTTGACGGTCTGTGAAGTTAGATCAGTACGAAATCTGCCCGACCTTTGCCTATTTTCTAGAGTACCAACCTTACTGTATCCTTCAATGGCTCTGTAGAAAAATATCTGGCTGGTGACCAGGCTTTGGAGAAAATTAAAAATAGTTGGTGTATCATGGCCTATTTTGGATAGGCCAATCCCAATGATACAGCATTCTTTGTCACCCGTGCACATATTGTTTTATCTCCTAATTGTATTACTTGCAACGCAATAATGAATATAAACATTGCTCACCACAGACACAGAAATGGAGAACATATTATAATTGTAATAGTATTTATGGGTGTACTTGGTACACATTCAAATGTTTTCCGATACATATGGTCACGGGTCTATCAATATAATAAATTTATATTCAAAACTTAAATAAAAATCTGTAAGTCAAGAAATTTCTGGATTTCCTATTTTTGTAAGTCATTTTACAACATAAATAAAACAGACAAGTACATATATTCAGACTAGATAACTATGATATGAGTACCGTAGTAGGTAACTAGTTTACCATACTACGGGTATTCGGAAGTCCAAAGTCAATTCCGGAATTCGGAGTTAATTGGATTCCGGAATTCCCAGAGCCGTGGCGGCTCAATGGTAAAGCGCTCACCTCTGACTCTTAGGGTCGTCGGTTCGATTCCTGCTCGTGCAATGCGGGGTTTGTGGTAGATAAACAACGTGTGTGTGGGTTCTCTCCTGTTTCCTCCTACTTTCTTCACTAAACCAACCATCCCACCATCATCCATCCGTTCTGAACCAAATTTGCCTTTCGTAAGTCGGAATTCCGACTTTCCGAAATCGAAAAAGCTGGAATTCCGATTTCCATTCCGGAATGTTCCTGAATTCCGAACACCCTATTGCGTACCCACGCTTTGAATGTTTTAGCAGTTATCATTTTCAACAGTATTCTCTATTCACGATTCTATGTTGGTGGTAATAATAGAAATTTATATTAATAATAAATATAGCGAAAGGACTTAGAAAGAAGTCCACTAAAAGAGAGGGAGGGTCTCTTAAATACCATCGAGGACTGCCCGTGGCACAGCAGGTTCTTCAGGGTATTGCTAATGCCGGGATGACACCGTAAACTAGGACCTGGTCGACTTCATTCCCACATGCTATTCAGGCGTGAGTTTAAGATACTAAAAGTGGCAATAGAAGTCAATTATTACTTGATAAGACTGAGGAAACGCATAGGAAATATCAGGTCAGGACGACCAGCGTCAGCAGGATTCGAAGCTGAAGCCTTTAATATCTGAATGTATCCCTCATTTATATCAATGTTCATATTATTTTCTTTAGTATGTAACAGAGTATATTCAAAACTGTTGCCAACAGATGGAATAATAGAAGGATCTGTTAGTCAGTTACTTTTATCGTAAGTAAACCACTACATTGCATTTCAATACTCATAATTAGGACAACCAGAATTATGCTTTATACAGCTGCAAATTATGTTTTTCATTTTCCTACATTAAGCTTTTCGTGAAATTATCAGTACTACAGTTTAGTGACGCATAAGTTCACATTACTGACGTATACGCATTCCACTTCTACCTTGTTGCAACAGTAAACTTGGCTCCCTATCTTTCGTTCTGCACCACTAGGTGGAACATTAGTCTAACGTAAAAGGAAAAGAATAATACGTACAAATGTTCCAACTTTCGTAAATAAGTTTTTATAAACTATGCTTATATCACAACTATTGTAACGTTTTGACGGTCTAACAGTGCGCTGAAATAATCGTACAATTCTGCGCTAAATTTACAAATAATTGGATGTTTGTTACTATTATTTACAATTTCTTTTTTTTTTAATTAAGCCCAGCTTTTTCTTTATTAAAAAAAAACTACTTGAAATTTTTCTATACAGAGTTTTCTCTGTGGAGAAAAATGTTTCAAGTGGATGAGGCATCTCCCGGAAGGGAAGAGTTTGTCTACTGCTCCCACGCTGACCAGACGGGTTGGGAGAGGAGAGCCGAAGCTCTCGCTGTGATCGCCACTGTCTTTTATTCACAGCAGCTCCCCAATTATCCTCACGATGCTGGGTCAACACCGAAATTTTTAAGCTCCCACCGGGAATCGAACCCGGGACCGCTCGCACTGAAGTCGAGCGCGCTACCGACTAAGCTACGCAGGAGCTCATATAATAAATAATAATAATTCACAGCCATATTCAATCCAGTACTGGATGAGGCCTCTCCTGAGGTGGTGGTCTACTGATCCCACGCTGACCAGACGTGTATTTGTAAACATTTAAATGTCTCAATCAAAAATAAGGTAGGAACCATAGGTTTCGGTTACGCTTTATGGTTGCTCTACTCAAAATGAATAAAGACATTCACCTGAAATTTATCGTTTTATTCTGAGCAATTATATTATTTCTACTACTCAGGTTTGCTCTTTAATAACACGTTCTCTCGTCTAATGTATCGGTGGAGGAATGCATGTAAAACAAATCTTCCTCAGGAATTCAATAACCACATCTTCCTTTTCTCTCAGTTTTAAGTTAAAAAAAAGCTACATAGTCAAAAATACACATCAAAGCTCTCAGATCAACTGAATTATGCTGAAGGTGTTAATTACCCTTGGCACTACACGTAGAGAAGCTCTCTAGTTAATTTCACATGTTTATTGTTAATATATCGTATTCAAAAATAAACTTTCTTGCCAATTTCCTTAACCAAATACGACTTCCCCTCAACCGTATATAAGAAATGAATTGAGATCAGTATAGAGACAACACGCAATAATTTATTTATGAGTCCACGTTTTCTTGTGCTTTCACTACTGAATCTAAACTATAAGACAGCTGAGGACTAATATTTGACCTACGACTACATCCGAATCTACCGGATGAGTTGCTTGAAAACAGAAATAAGTGTTTCTGAACTGAGTAGAGAGAACGATAAGAAAAAAAGGGGTGGGACAAAGGCATAAAAATGATCCAGTTACGGACTTACTAATAAGACCAAAACGAATACTTTAATTAATAATACAGTGTGTGGCAAAATAACACTGACAAAACCACCACACAAGATTCCTGACATGAAAATAAGAAAATAAAAAGTAGACCATCGAGGGTGCACAAATGCTTGGTTTCGGCGCTATAGGCTTCAAAAAGTATGCGAAAATGAATTTTAGAGTTTTATATTTCCAATACCATTGACAGTAAGCACTGAAGTGGCATTGTACTCTCAAAGGCCTGATATATCCAAAATTATGCACAAGGAATTTCCTAAAGGAAGTAGGGGATCGCCGAGCATTCTCTGTAGTAAATAGTGGGTCGAAATAAGCACGAGTGAGACAAATTTTTGTATTAGCAAAGATGATATATAATAAACGCCATCCAACCGGACACTGATAGTCCCTTTTACTGATAAATACACAAAAAGTTTGCAATAAATGTACTAAATTCTTACTCCTCTTTGTTATGCATCAATGCATCTTGCTTTTAAAAATCGTTTCACAAAGGTAACCTATTAGAGGTATCGGAAAAGAATTATTCTTACTTGTTGGAAAGTAGTTCCATTCGACCCATCTTTACTTAGAGAATGTCTAAGAATCTCCTATTTCCCTTGCATAATTTTCGAATATGCAGTTTTGGATAGAGCAAAGTCTTTGACGGCATCATGCCGCTTCAGTTCTACTTTTAATGGTATTGGAAATATCAAGCTCTAAAGTTCATTTTGTCACGTTTTCGGCAGCCTATAGCGCCGAAATCAAGCCTTTGGGTCATCTCTTCATGTCAGGAATCTCCTGAGGTGGTGGTTTTGTCGGTGTTATTTTGCGATGACCTGTATATAAGAATAATATTCACTGTTAATACCACATTGAACCAACCACACAGCATATGAAGTACTTACATAACAACTAATTCAACCCCTAGACCTTTCATTCCATTTACAATAACATCTACCTGGTCATCTGATACGGCTGTTGCGAAATTCGTGAATAAAACAATCTTCTTTTCACAAAACTGCTTTCCTCTGAAAAATAATAATAATAAAATAAATACGCACCTGTCACTACAAATCTACTCATTACACAGAATCATCCTACTAATGGCCGGATACCTAGTTGCCACAATTAATAATTATTTTTATACTGGAACATAACTAAGATTTTACACTTAATCTCATAAGCTCAGATGGTGACCAATGTTTCGGTGCAATTTTCAAATTATGTATTCACAAACAAGGTTATTTGTGTTGAAGAAATTACAATCTATAAAAATTTTCAGTGCAAAAATACACTTCTTCACTGTAAACATATCATTCAAACATTTACCTGTTGAGATTCGTGGAAAACCACAAAAACATTTCCGAAAGGGTGGTAAGACAGGAAAACTGAACCCACAATCCATTGAGTAGGAAAAATGTTATTAACACATTGGCAGAATCTACTATTCTTCGAACCGACAAGATAAAGCAGTCGGTAGAATGTTTGCCTTGTGATTGGAAGACCCCGGGTTTGATTTCCAGTGCCCGCTATCCTGACTGAGGTTTTCCCTCGGTTACAGCAGACAAATGTAACCTCGAATCAGAATCAGAGGGGTGGTACCTCGAATCAGGCCATGATCATTACATGATCATGTTGTTATTGTTACATATATCCAGCGTAAGATTGTAAACAAATAAATAATCATTATATTAAAAGAACAGAGCAAAACAAAGAGAACGATTCCTACACATACTTACTCAGACTCATCCTTCAGAAACTGTAAGCCCACAACCACAGCATCCAGCCAATCAGCATTGGTGATTGATGTCCCTTTGAGTTTCTCCACAAATTCAATCATATCCCAGTTGGCCAACGCTAGAGGGAAAGCAACACTAATATTCTGGTAAGCATCCTCGTCTACTAGAACATTAGCTGTGTTTTCACTGCCAAGAAGAATTAATCCAATTTCGTCTTTGGATTTGGAGAAGAGCTGAAAAACAGAAACCAACGAAAGTTACTTTCGTTCCTGAATGGATAAACCAATTGCTGGACTTAAACGTAATGATGAAGCACAAGAAACACTACGTAAGACAGAAACTGATCAACAATAAAATAAATGTTTTATTTGTTGTAAAAGGATCTTGGTTTAATTTCCTGGAAACACAAGTGCTTTGGAACCCAATTAAAACTGTAGATTCCGTCCTGAAGATGTCTTATTCACCTTATGAAGGCACTGGAGGGTTGAATGATACAACCAAATTTTCCATGATGATTATAAAGGGAACTAACTACCCTAAGTGTTTAGATACAATAAAATTATAACTTGATTTCGTTTAAAGCAATCAATTAATTATATCTACTAAATAAAAAAAAAAAAACATTCATAGCACTACATTCGTTACCGACTACATAATGAAGCAGAAGCATTTAAATGGACAGCGAAGCAAGCAAGCGAAGAGTTGAACCTATAAACTGCAATACTAATGAAATATATTGACTGTTGTATAATAAATCACACCAATATTCGATCCACTACTGGAAGAGGCCTCTGGAGGGAGGACATTGGTCTACTGCTCCCAAGCTGACCAGACGGGTTGGGAGAGGAAAGCCACTGCCTTTCACTATGATTGCCACTGCCTTTTATTCATAGCAGCTCCCCAATTGCATCAGGATGCTGGGTGGGCACCTTTCCAGACCCACACGCCTTGCAAAAATCGTTGACAGCGCCGGGAATCGAACCCGGGACCCTTCAATCCGTAGTCAGCAAATGCTAACCACTAGACTAGCGGTGAAAGTCATGGATAATCGAACTAGCATTAAACTGATAAAGAAAACGGAAGTCTGCCATTGTTATCTTTCTAACAACTACAATCCGTAAAACTGATTCGAGTTATCGAACTTTCGTACTTGCGCCAAGGACACCCGTCCTCTACGATAAAAACGTTACTCACAGCTAAAATAATGGTTAAAAGATTCTGCTAATAATACGAAAATTGCCGGCCGGGTGGTCGAGCGGTCTGCGGCGGTAGGCCATCGGGTCGAAGGTCCCGGGTTCGAGTCCCGGCAGGGGCACGGGTGTGGATTTTAACAACTAAAGGGTGAATCGTGACGGGACTAAGTCCAAAGTTACTAGACTGGCCCATATCAAAATAAAGTTTACCAAAGTTTTAAATATGAAAATTATAAGTTTCAATGTAGGACTATCAAATCCATGTAGGTCAGATTACGTTAGGAGCAACTGCAAGGTGTCTACTAATTTTGTGACTTGAAATTCCCCCTATTAGGTCAGCAGTGGGAATCGAACCCCACGATCTCCGCCTTGCCGGGCCAGTGTTCTTACTTACTGTGGAAACCTCATAAATTTCCCTGAGTTTTCCTCATAAATTATCCCTGAATTTTCCAGATTTATAAAATTCTCCGAGTATTCCAGGTTGGCAAACACTGTGCATTGCATTAAGTTCATCCACTAGACATACTATATGTTAGTCCATAATCTCTGCAAATGTTTGTATACATTCTTGGATTCTTATATCCCAATGAGAGCTCAGTCCATTTAAGAGAATGACTACTAACATTACTACTTATATACTAATCAAGGAAGAACATTATCTGAAATCTCATTTACTCTTTGGCCATTTTCAATAATAAATCTACACCACGAAGCTCCTTTGCTTCTAGAAATAGTTTAACATACAAGTTGCCTTCCTTCTTATTTACAAAACATATTCTCTTGTTATATGATAACCAGAACATTTATTAAAACATAAATTCTCCGGGAACAAACGAAGGTCATGTATCAATAAAGACTTCTGATATTCATTCTTTTCAAAATGGCATTTGTACATTTAAATGAATTACTTTCCGCCCGATTGCATCTGAAACTGCAATCGTGCTGAAGAATAGCAATTCTTCATGTGAGCTAAGTACCCTAACAGGATTCCTACACAGTTAAACAAAAGGAATTCATCAACTTGTCGTACTAACTATTTACCTATCTTTAGAACACTATATACTAAATATGGTATTACATACGTAAATAAAATTTACACAATTTCCTTACTGCTATATAACACAGTTTTTCTAGAGTTAACATTTGAAACCACTGGTTCCAGCTGTAAGAGGCGTCATTTATTTCAGTCAAGTCTCATTACGAAAGAAATGCCTGCCCTGGAAACACTACACTTAAAAATAACAACATGTAATATTTTGTGTTTTTATTTATTTATTATGGAACTCCTCGACATGTAAGCTGGTAGTTTTTAAAGTAATACTATAATTACATACGGTTTAGTCCTCTTATCAAGATGATTATCCCCCCCACCCCTATTTATATGAGGCCCTTTTAGATCTAAAATGTTTGCGAGAAAATTTGTTTTATCTTTTTGTTGTGCCTTCTAGAGCAAAAGGTTACGTAACATTAAAATACTTGCGTAACAACCAATCTTGATGAGAATCACTTCAAAAATATTTCTTTCCACTGAATAAACACATTTTAAAACGATGCCATACCCAATTATTAGAGCATACAATTTTATTTCGGTATTTAAGGAATAAATTTACTTACCTTCCTTTGAATGATCATGGACACACAATTGCATGATTTTTCCAAGAAACTCTGTCCACCTGAACTGGTCTGCGACACCGAAGACCCAACATCAAGAATGATGACAATGGCTTCCTACAACAATTAAAGAAAATAATAATCAAATCTGAAATAAAGTGACCAGCATCACTCTGGCACAAAAATCCAAGGAAAGCAGAAAAAAAAAATACCTCGTAGCAATCACGCTGAGCAGGCTGTGCCCCCTATTAAAAAAGTTAAACTAAGTATTTAAAAGGCTTAGCTCAAGGAGGAGGTAACTCCAAAGTTTTTTTTTATATATATATAAAACATGGTAAAAAAAACTAGAGAATATAAAGACAGGTGTACACGAACACAAAAGAAAGGCGACAACGTTTTCACACGATAGGAGAGAAAATGGACAGACAGGACTGGTACGGAACTGGTGCTAAGGAGTTGCCATATTGCCAACTAATGCTGGGTAACCGTGTGGCCAGGTTATAGGGGCAGGAAAATGATTAGATGGGTCGGAGAAAACACCAAATGGAGAAAGAAGTGCGGAGGTTACTAGAAGTTGGTGAGGGGCTTCCTAAAGGAATCTAATAATAATAATAAAGATGAAGAAGAGAGGAAAATAAAGAAAAAATATATTGGACAACAAAAGTTAAAATAGAGACAGATCAAAGAGAATGGAAGAAGAAACTGCGCTGCAGGTAATTACATGCAGTTAAAGCCGGGTTCATGGTTGACGGAAAGGATCAAGATGTGCGTCTGCTACCATACCTTTCCAACTGTGGAAGGTGAGTCAGGGTTCAGAATTTTCAGAATGATGACTCGAATGTACCTTAATCAGCAGCTGATGGTAACTTCACTCTACATTCCAAAGGAACCTTTCAAACCTTAAACGTTATACATATCCTAACCTGAACACTCTGACCGGGATTCTCTGTGGGGGAGATCCTTGAATCTCCGTGTCACTAATCACCGCCACTATTCCGTCACCAAGAGACCCGATTCACCAGTGTCTACACTCAAGCAATTGCACAACTCTGACTTCGATGACAGTCTCCGTATAGCTATAATACACTCTATACCACACCACAAATACATCCACATGTCGTCTCTCGGAAGGAGCTTTCATTCAAAGCTTGAAAGTAAAACTGAAACCTGGTCTAAAGATGCAGTAACTTATTTTTTTCTTCTCTCCACGTATACACACTTAGAATTAAGATTTCACTATGTAAGAATTTGCTGCTTTTTAGTGCACTCTACGTGAGATGAACCAAGTTTAGAGGAAATAATATTTATTATTTTGTCCGAAATATATTTTCTGTGTCTAACGTAATATGAAATTCTGCTTTGTATTTTTGTATGTGAAATTTTGGTCTTATATCTAATATATATTATTACAATGTTGATGAATTCATTATTTTGAAAGTCTTATAGGAAATGTGTCCAAAAGTATCGGTATCGGTACATCCCTATATTTTTATTTAGCATTATTTAAAAAGTAAGGTAGAAATTAATGGCAACAACATAAACTGCTCGCAAAATTTTCTCCTAAAATGATTACACATTTTTTCTGTGAATAACATAAATGATAACTTCCAAATGTAGACACTAAGAACTAAATACAGTGTTCGATTTGTGTAATTTCCAGAGAGGGGGAAGAATTAGTCAGATATGTATTATACGGTATTTTGGGATCGTCCATATCCCAGGTTACAGATATATAACTGTAAAAAGTACCAGAAAAAGTTTTGCCGAGAGGGGGATAATCCCAACCATCCCCCGCTACAAATCGAACACTGACTAAATATCATACAACTGCAAGTAACCATCACTTAAATTTTAATCTGTTTGCAAAAATACCGAAAGGTTATAGCAATTAATTAATACTGAAAGACGATAATTACAGTATGCTTTCATGTAACTGTCCATACTCTCAATTTGTTGAGTAACCCTACCCTCCCTTAACTTCCAAAGTTTCTCCTTTGAGAATTTATTCAGTTCCACACACCAAACCTGTGTTTAAGTCAACAACAGTACTTACCCCTTGTCTTTTATACAATACAATGCAGTTGCAATAATGTGAAAATCATGAGGTGATCTGAGTGGAGAACTCTTCTCTAGTGTGTACTTCGACTCACATCACACCCTGATTTTGCTTTAAAACTGACACTCTAAGCGTCAGAAAACAATGAAAAATCACGTAATTTGAAATTCATTGTGTACTATACAAACACGGACTACTTTCACATAGGTTTTGTGCCCTTCATCAGCACATCTTAAAATCCACATTAAGCCGTTTTTGTTATTTCCCATGTGTTTCAGTAGGTTTCCTGGCTATAGAAACATAGAACGTAGCATTTTAAGTCCTTTCCGGTGATCTATGGTACAAGTAGTTAAAGTGCAGTATTACTGAAACAAGACCACAATTGGTTTATATTGGGTCAGCGTTCTACACCCTTCACTAAATGGCAATTTCAACTTGGGTTAAATTTGGTTACTTGTATTTTATTCTTTATACATAAAAACTTTGTTTATTCGAGAAATATCAATACCCATTTTACCCTTGTACATACTTAAAAACAATTTTGTTAATGCTATTCATTGGGATTTTAGCTTATTATAATGCGGTATGCAGCAAGGAGCAAACATATACAAAGATCAAGACGAATACAAAGATACTAAAAAAAATGAACTGTACGGGCTTTAACAGCGATGTGCCTTTACAGACAATCCATAGTACTACCTATACCTCATGAATTCTTGTCAAAAAAGAAACGCACCAATTTACGTAATGTTACCAAAAAAAATACAATACCCTTTGGACTGGTGCCATCCTTTCAGTAATGTATTCTCAACTCAAAATTTCTTCACAAATATCTCTTTGAGTCTTGACCACTTTCCTTTTCCTAGCTTCCTTATCTTCCCGCAAGTTTTGACATGTTCCCGGGACTTGCGTTTGCGCAAAAAAAGTGCGTGTGCGTTTCAGAATAGCCAACCACATACAAACAAAACAGAGTTGCAAAAACCAGTGAAGCCAACTCTCAGTCTGCAAAAGTTTAGTTTATTGATTTCTTTTACATGGTGAAAGAGCCTTATCTACCACTTGACCATGCCACAATGTTTTATACAAAAAATACCGAAATAATAGTAATAATAAAGGAAATTACACTTAAAAATAGATGTACACACACACACACACACACACACACACACACACGCATACATACATACACAATTATATGTAACAAAATCACACGTACACATGCTAAAAAGTATTATTAGTAAAGCTAGGATTTGCCCTATTTTGCCTATTTTGTTCCTGTGAACCAAATAGTAGGCTTTCAATGTAAATATTCTGATAATGTGAGCTACATACGAATTACCAAGTTTTATAGCGCATATAAAATGCCTATTTTGTGTTTAAGCATTATTATGAGATCTATGGTTTAAGTGCCTATTTTAAGATTTTTTCCAAAGTCCTAAAAAATACGCGTCTGCAAGTTTTCAGCGGTTAACAACAGTTCAAGAACGGCGGAGTTTGTTTTCTGAGACGGGAAAATTCCAGTGACCGAATTGCTATTCAGGGATGACTTCGTTTATGTTGCCTCAGGGAAGAGGTCGCGACATAGGGTAAAGACAAAGGTATTTTTTTATTCTCGAATACCGGAGATCTATAAAGAGAATGTGATCCTGTATTTCAACAGATGCATTTTCAAGACAACGAACTAGTTTCTTCAGAATTGACAACTGTGTTGCCAAGTGTCATATCTTCGTTGAATGCCAAAAATTGACCGACCAGGTACCGTAGAAGATTTTTGAAGGTGAAATGGGGTGACGGATTTGTATAGATATTACAACTAGTAAAATGAGTCATTCTTCAGTATGCGATAGAAGGAGAAAAATAGAAAACGTGTTCTGATTATCAAAAAGCAAGGAGGGGTGGAGAAACATGTTTTTAAAGGAATTATTCAATGTTACCTATCAGTTTCCTTATCTCAAGAGCACACAATTCCAGCGAGCAGACTAGTGAACGTTAGTCGCTGGAAAGAAGGCGCAGGAATACCGAAAGAATAAACTATTCGATGTGACTTGTTGAGACAATGGATAAAAGGCGATTCCAGCTTCACCACATATGGCAAGGTAATATTTTGTCAGCTTCGTGCAGAAGAGGTAAATGCTTTGCTATTTTTATTTCGTGTGTTTTGTACTCATAAAACTTCACACAAGTTTCAACGTATGCCACGACCCAATTGTACATGGTTTGGTATATTTGTTTATTTTTCTGAATTTGGATTTGTGGCTTTTATGCATCTAAGGCTCAGGCCGGGATAGGAGAGGGGAAGGTGTCGGCCAAGTTCTATCTTGAAGCTGCCATCCAGGCATTTGCCTGGTGCGACTGAGGGAAAACCCTGGAAAAACTCCAGTCAGGATGGTCGGCCGCTGGGATCAAACCCACTTATTTCTTTTTCTGGCAGTGAAAAGAGCAAATGATTTGATATTCAGGGCCATAGACTATATACTTGGAACGTGATTGAAGACCTGTAGGACACGAGTAGACAAAACAGTGTTTCTTTCAGAGGTGTTCCCGGAGGGTATTATAAATGAAGACTAAATCGCCCCAATTCTAAAACAACAAGTATTGGAACAACAAGGGTCCATTCATTGTTCTACTAGAATTACAACCTGTATAAAGCGAACAAGAAA
>JAGDQP010039518.1:0-17696 GCA_022664845.1 Lepisma saccharinum | reverse complement strand
GATTTTAAAGTCTAATTCCCTCATTTACTACCATGTATTTAATGTTCTAAAAAGCTCTATAACTTATGGATTATTTTCGCTTTTGGATTAACAGTTTCCTAGCAGGTAGTTGTCATTGTGTAGTACTTGTTACAAGAGCAAACTTATTTTTTTTAAATTGACACTCCCTTCTTTTCCTGTACTTTTCAAATATATTTAATTTGTTTGCATGATCATTACGCCAATATCCCTTATTAGTATTATTATAGGCAATATTTATTCTGTTTTAAACTGTACAGTATTTTGCTTTGGTATTATTTTTATTTATTTGGAGAATTAAGGAGAAAAACAAGCTACTACTTATTGTTTAGGAAAAGAGGAAAGGACACAAGTGTAGATCCTTAAAAATTAATAAAATAATGTCCTTGTTTAATTGAACTCGAGCACTATTTTCGACTTTTAAGTGCTTTGAAAAAATGACATGACATCAACACTTAGGAGCAAAACTATTTTACTCTTCGGTGAAATTTTAGAACATTCAATAGCACATTCGGCGTCTAATCTTCGCATCTAATCAGGGCACTGTCTATGGAATACGAACGTTCATGACGTTCAAATCAGTACCGTCCAGGTATTCATTTGGTTGAATTGAAATAATATAGGCTTAAATCTTGATTTGGTCCATGAGGATATATGCTGCATCTAAAATCATAACAACATATAAATAGCACTAGTTGTTTACATGACGAAATTGACCAGACATAACTCAAAGTATTGAAAATCTAAAGTTACTCCTTGACCTCAAGTGTCCTAGTGATAATCTACAACCAATAGAAACAATTATTTTACGAATTTATTTAGATACAGGGTGGAACAGAATGAGTTCACGATTTTGAAACCTTAATTAACATTCAAGACATATGAACTGAACGGTACAAATTTGCCATTAAAGTTGCGTTTTGAAATTAACATCCTTCTTTTGTCGTTCGTTGACACTGAACACTTTTCACTCGAGTCATGACATTCGAATAGTACAGGGAAAAAAAGAGGGAATGACCATTTTTATAAAAAAAGTGAGTTTGCACTAAATAGTGATAGCTAACTACTAGGAAAGCTCCAATCAAAAAAAAAAGTTATAACGACTTTTAGAATATGAAATAGATGGAAGTAAATGGAAGAGTTAGACTTTAAAATGCATATTACGAGAAATCATCTTTTTTGGACACCTCCTTTCTTCCTCTGTACTCTTCATTTTCCATTAATTGTAGCAAGAACTCTTTCTATGTTCTCCGATGTATGCACAGTTCTACCCCTGCCTGCAGGTTTGTTATATCTTGCAGAAACTGTAGTTCGAACACGTTGTTGATAGTTTTGCAATTTGGAAACCTCCATGTCTTGGACTGTTAAAATGCAGTCTGAATATTAGCTGTGTTGCTGTCACTGAATCTCCGTTTCTAGAAAACATTTCAACAGTGAAGTCCAATAAGCTGCTATCCAACGACCATGTTTACCAAACTGCATTCTTACAGTTAGACCAATGTTATGCCATACCTATCTCTTCTACCGAACGTGTACAACTTAATTAAGTCAAAATCATGAGTTCATTCTGTGGCACCCTGTATAGTAGGATTGTATTCAATCCAATTTTAAATAAAAAATATATTTGCAAATAAAATCTATCATCTACTGGTCAACAAATTAACAGTTCACAAAACTTATTTTTTGAAAATTAGTATGAAATACGTATATTGTTTTTGGGGCGCTGAGTTTCAAAAATGAACACCATTTGTCGCCATCACCCAACATTTTGTCATAATCGGAATGGATATTTCTAACTACAGAGTGAGTCAAAAGTCAGAAAAGTAGTAGAAGATCAACGTGGCCGCCATCTTAAAATGCGCCATATTGGATGGAGGTCAATAATTTCGAATGGCAAGTGGATCGTGTGACATAGCAAATAGTACGAGAATGTTCCCAGAGAGCCATTCCCTGTGTTAGATTGAACCTAAGGGTTACAGTGTTGGAGTTAAGACGCTGCTGGACACTTGTACTTCAAATCTTCAGTGAAGGTAACTCCGACACCGTAACCGGTAGGTCAACTGTAGTACCAGGTATGATTTCTAGGAACATTATCGTGTTGTTTGATATATTACAGGGACCCAATTGCTATTTGAAAAAGAATGATCTCCATCCGATATGGCGGATTTCAAGATGGCAGCCACGTTGATCATTTATTCCAAATTGTTCCCACCATTCTACATTTGTGTAATACGATGCTTCATTTCTTGGCGGTTTGTGAACTACAAAGATGTGCTGCGACACACAGTAAGCCGATTCTAAAAGAGCTTGCCAAAAGTCCAAAATAAAAGTAACTAGTTAGGGATTTTTTCATGTTGGGTTGGTTACAGTACATCTGTAATGGTCAGAAATTACTTATGAAAGTATTAATTTCCTTTTACCTGCCCCAGAATGGGAGTCGCAAATCTCTGTCCGATTTTCATCGATTGTGTTACTGAGGCAGTAAAAGATGCACGCGTTGAAAGTTGTATAAAAACTTAGATTGAAGCAGATCATAATCAAATAAAATGGAATCAACGTCTGAAAGTATGTAGAATATATATAAAAAAGTTACGAAATAATGATTTATCAAATATAAATTATTAGTGAAACAATAATTGTTATTGATTTTTATTAATTGAAAGCGTTAAAATACGATATGTTATTATGAAAAAGTTATGTTGTTCCGTGTTGTTCCGCTGTAAAACTACTTGTAAGTTAGAGTCAATATAAAACAAAAAAAAATCAGCCCGAAGTTGCCCCTGTTTGTTATTCAATTGTTTCAAAATGGCGGACCCAAAAATCTATTTTACACACCGTTTGAGCTAGAGCTACGAAATTCGGCACAAATGTGCATTATCACGAGTAGCTTAGAAAAATATTACACCATGTTGAAAAAGTTCCCATCTTGGATCCAAAATGGCCGCCAAACCTATTGTTGTATAGAGTGCAGAGCCTAAACCGCTGGAGCTAGAAACACCAAATTAGACAAGAACGTACATGATCACTAGTAGGTTAAGAAAATATTACAAAATGTTTCGAAAGACTCCATCTTAAATCCAAAATGGTGGAACCAAAAATTCATTTTTCACATCGTTTCAGCTAGAGAAACGAAATTCGTCATAAAGGTGTATCATCATGAGTAGTTTAGGTAAATATTACAATATGTTGAAAAAGTCTCCATCTTGGATTCAAAATGACCGCCCAAAATCTAATCAGGAATCATTTATTAAAAAAGAACAGCATCATATTTCATTAAAAACAATTATCATTTAAGTATACACTAAAATGTTGTTAAGGGGGATCAATTTTGCAACTCTGACTTCAAATTCGTAATCAGAGACCCAAAAAAACATGAACATGATATTCATCTTGATTGTAACATGATATACAGGCTGTTTCACGAATAGGACTTGTCAATAGGGGATAAAGGGGGTTACATTTTGCAACTCTGACTTCAGATTCGTAATCAGCAACCCCCACAAAAAACCGAGTACAGATTTTGAGACCATTCCCTTGTGTTTTTAACTTTTGACTTTGAAATCGACCGCACTGTGCGACAGTGTACTGTTTATCTTTCTACTATATATGTATGCACTTTATAACAAAATGGTGCGTGATGCGACTTTTTACGGTAAATGTCATTTTCGACTTCAGCACATCGAAATAGAGTCAAGACACCTGAAATTAAGGAAAAGGGTCTTTCATTGTTGACGAGTGTAATTTTTCATGCATATTCTGCTATTAAATGGAAAGATGTCATTCCTTGATGCTAGGTTTTTTTTTCTAATTCAATGAAGGAACATCGAAGAAAAATTATGTAGTGCTTCGATGAGAGAGGATTACATTCAAAGTCTATTGGACTTTGATGGTTCCATGAACTGGAAACTTTCTTCGGTAGAACACTCGTCGGTAGCAGAGAGAGGCTTTCAGGAAGCGATGGAATGTAAGTGACATACAAAAATTAGATTATAGCTAGGGTCGGCAATTTTCGACCTGCAACGAAATTTAATGTAACTTTCCATGCTTCTCTACTTACTAGTTGACTCTCAAAGAATACAAGAAAAAGAAAACAACAGATTTGAACGAAGGTGGAATGTCTGCTTACGAAACCTCTTTCTTAAGTTTTCGATATTAACAACTATCCCGTAATAAGTAAAATCAAAACTGTCAACAGTATTGAAGTGTACGTGTGCAGTAAAGCAGCGTTTTTCAACTTTCTGATACTAGTGAACCGGCAACAATCTAGAAATAATAATAATAATAAACTTTTTAAAAACACACTTTTCTTAAGAAACAATTTGTACTAAAAATAAAACATAATTTCGTTTGTCCATGACTAAAAAGAAAAGCATGGGGCGCGCTCTCATTCAGTGTCATTTTACAAATTCTTCAATTGGAACGCCTCATGCTTTTCTTTTTAGCCATGCATAAACACAACTATTTTTCAATTTTAGTATGATTTGTTTTTTTTTAAATAAAATATCTTTTCAAAAAGTTTATTATTATTAATATTATTATTTTCACTGATGAATCAGGGTGTGACCAATTTTCACCCAAATCCTAAGATATTCTGCAACCAGTCAAACGGAACATCGTTGAAGGCTAGTATTTATTTCAGGATAATACTTAAAAGAATATCCTTTTAAAATATATAAATATAAAGAAATATATAAAAAGAACAATAGAATATTATATTATCACCCGACTTACGTCGTTTGGGAAAATTTCATCATTTTATGACGTCGGCAAATGAGTTAAATTAACGTTGTACTATCTGAGGACACGTTGAACCATTGTGAAATAAAAAAAGGTATGTAAAAAGATCACGGACCGACGATATGAGGGGAAATTCACGACCCGTGATGACAGAATAAAAAGTTGGAGAATTTTTATTGTTTATTTGTTAGTATTTTAGTATTTTTAAGTAACTTCTAGTTTTGTAGTAATGCTTACTATGTATCAGTATATTAGTATTCATTGTGTGTGAAACGTTATATCTTTTATCTCAAGAAAAAGGTAGTATTTTTTTGAGAGACTATAATCCACACAAAATTGTGAAATTCCACACACATTGATAACGATGCACAATACTACATATGCACATTACATTAATTATAGTCGTTATGGAAAATTTTCTAATTTTCCAGAGCTAATGAAGTGCATCTGGAGCTTTAAGTTACCCCAGAGATTCTTGGACTATTTGCATTTGTTTTAAGTCCGAGTGATGGCAGCATATTTTCACATTTTCATTCAATTTGTTCGTGAAAGTAAATCCAAATATAAAATTTTAGCTGTCAAAATGTACAAAACAAATTTTTGAAATTTATTTAACTTTGAACATTACAAGTTTACATAACATTTCGATCCATAAAAGCCTCAGTTGTGTGTGAGTCTTATTCTCGAATAATCATTAGTTTGCTGTTGTTTGGCTGCCCTTAACAAATTATTTACGAAATATTGCATCATTGTCATATAGATTTCTAACCAACACAAAACAATTTAAAAAAATACAGGCTTGTTTGTTTTTCTTTCCTAATGTATATAGATAATTTTTTGGTACAAGATAGTAAGTTTGGTGGTGTGTTGATGTTTTATTAGTTCTGATATTTTATATATATTCTTATTTGTAACACTTCTGGTTTCACACTCATGACATAACTTGTTCAATTTTGTTTCTTTTGTTCTAATATACACCAGTACATTTTTAAAATATAATCTATTGATTGGTGATACATCAAAATCGTAATACAAATTCTTAACCTCACAATCAAATTTTCTATTGAAACATAGTCTCAAAATATTGTTATGTTCGGTTACATGAGGTTTTATGTGAGTGGTGTATTTTGCACCTCAACTTAGTATACTGTATTCTAATAAATTCTGTGTAAAACCAAAACTCAACATATTTAATGATTTGTTATCAAGAATTTCTCTAAAGAAGAACGAATTTATAAGATGTTTTTCTTAATGTATTCCTCGTGTGCAATATATGTAAATTCCATTTTAGATGATTGTCAAAAAGCTCCTAAGTAATTAACACTTTCTTCTCTAATGAGAGGTATACAAAGACAGTGTGCTATTACATAACAATTATGAAGTATTAGTTCTTTATTCATAGGTTGTCCAGAAAGTGTATGCGATAAAGTTATATTTTTTGTTTTGTGTATATTCACAATAAGTAAGTGAGCATTTCACCAATAAATTATTTTTTTAGTTCAGAGTCTGCCTTTTCAAATGTTTCTAGTCATGTTTTCCCAGTAGCAGTTAAGGTAGTATCATCAGAAAACGATTGTATGTATCCTCTTACTTGAAAATTATATACAGTGAAACCTCTCTAAAGCGGACAGCTACGGGGAATCAAGATTGTCCGCTATAGAGAGGTGTCCGAATTATAGAGGTTATAACATTTTCGTACGCAAATTAGTGGGCAATGTCATGTGCAACCAAAGAAGCATACACTGACGTATGAAGCAATTATACTGCTTGAAGATATCTAAAATCTTACTTTTATTACTCTTCACCGTCTAAACTATACTTTACGTTCAGGGAACAAATTTGAAACATTTTTTTATCTTCGTTCATCACTACATATTACATCTTCCGTATGTTTGTGAATTAATTGGAATCCTGTAGTTTTTTAAAGAGAGAGAGAGAGGTGGGGAGAAAGCAGAAATGCTCTAAAACTTAGCAACGAGCTCTTGTTTTTGTGTAATTTTTCACTTCCTGTGGCTTTCCCCCTTTCATCTCCTCTTCGATGTCTTGTGACGCTCCTTTGCTATTTTACCACCTGAGTATGTTTCTTCGTTCAAGCATCCGGAAGCGCAAGAAAAATATTAAGTTCCATCAGCCTTAAAACGTTTTTCGGACTGTAATTACGAACTGTAATTAATGGAAGCCAGCTTGTCAAACCATTTCATATGCCAGTCAACATACTGATAATCCGCGAATTTACCTTTAATCGCTTTAAAATTGTCCGTTATACGGAAGTAAATATTTCCTATAAATGACAGAAAACACTGTCCGTGTCCGCAGTACAGAGGTTTGTCAATACGTTTCCTCTTATAGTGATGGTTGGGGATTTTAAAATATGCCCGTTAAAGGAGGTGTCCGCTTTATAGAGGTGTCCGTTACTAGAGGTTTCACTGTAAATCATTTATGTATATAAGAAATAAAATGGGGAAATAAAATTATTATACAGTTAAAGTCTGCTATTATACACAGTAAAAACGGTTAGTTAAAATTAAGGAAAAAGTTATAATATGTGCACCGAGAAACAATTTCCTTAGAAATGAGATATAATCAGTATCATTTAATTTAAAATGAGAGAATATGTCGCATGACGAAGCCACCAAGTTTGCGGCAGACTCACTTTTGTACGGTCTACTTTGTAAATGGAAGAAAGAAGAATTTTAGACAGTTCTTCTCAATTTGTTTGCCTTTGGGCAGTCGAGAAGCGTGTGGAATCGAATGAATCGTAGGTTTTAAAGTTAACGGACCTGAGTCAAATACCTCTTTAGGAGAAAGGATCATTCAGTTCTATTTAATAACTTTCTTTATTGCTTTATTTACTTATTTATTACTGCCCAATCCATACGTTCACGTCGTGGGACCTAGTGTGAATGAACATGGATGGGCGGCTCACTAACTCGCATTAGCATACAGCGTGGTGAGTGAAATCTCTGCACTCCTCCTTTTTTTACACATGATGAGACAAGTAAGGAAACAAACAGCCTCGGAGGACCTCATTGCCCGGAGGACGGAATGGAGCTGTCAACGGCAGGAAGTCAGAGGGTCAAAATGACCTGGTTTGGACTGTACACTACCAGGAAACCGACACTACAACTCGAACGGACCTATAAGGTAAAGGCCCCAGTTATCGGCATGTTAAGGTGGATTTTGCAGAAAGTGCTTTCTGTAGATCTATGTGTAAGGAACAACCCTACTTTCTTCATTTCATTAAAAACTTCAGGTCTTGTGCGGTAATGTAATAGCATAGCTCTATTCGGTAATTTGCATTATAGTGATATAATTACTTTTCATTACAACCCTAATTTTGCTCCAGTAGTCGTCACCCTAAATTTCTCTGTCTCCTATAGTCGTCACACTAATCCACCAGTAGTCGTCACCCAATGTACTACAAACATTCATTTAGAAAATATGTATGATATCCTCTTTTTCATCTTCATTGGATCTGAACCTGGCAAAATAAAGCGTGCTTGAAAGGAAAGAGGCACAGAGGGCTTGCTAGAAGGTCCTCAGAAATTCTTCTAAAGAAACTGAGTTGACTTCCTGTGGAATATGTAGGAATTTAAATTTTGAATTTTACTGACGGCTGCTCGAAATTTTGGTGAGGCTATCACCATGAAATTTTTATAAATTTAACATTATATTAAATTAAATTTAAATGAAAATTTTAATTTTTCACCTGTAATCGTCACCCGTGAAGAGCATTGGTGCAAAGTATGTTTGATTTGTATCAGTAGTCGTCACCCTCCAAAGCAGAGGAAGTGGCAGTCAAGGCACGCAAACTTATAATCTGATAATTAAGTTGATTATTAAAGAGGCGTTTTATGTACATATAAACATCAGGTACGTAAAACTTCAATGCTTATTTTTTAATGCCCACTTGCTTAACACTTTTTAGTAACAAAACCATGGACATAGCAGGAAACACGAACTTGCTGCCCAAACACAAAACATTTCCACTAAACGAAGTGACGCAATAAGCATATTAATGGTGCCGGATACGTACCAGATTATGACTGCTAACTTGGTCTGTTTTTGTCACCAAACGATGAAAGGTTTTCTTATTTTCACATGTAAGTGAAAACATGACGACCACTGGAGCAGTTACGAGAACTGGTGCCTTTACCTTACGTGGCTACCGAACTGTCGGTCACCTGCAGGAGAGCACTAATTAGAGGAATTGGAAAATAAACTTACAAGTATTAAGTGGGACATCATATGTCTATCAGAAGTGTGCAGGAAGAATGAAGAACAGTTGGAAATAACGTCAGGGCACACGTTCGACTTCGAAGGTACAGAAAATGGCAAACCAACAGGCGTTGTATTTATAATAAATAAAGACCTGTAGACCCGGATCACAGAAATCGACGGAATTTCAGATAGAATCGCACGGGTAGTAATAAAGATATACAAGAGATACGGTATGGAAATTAAACAGGTTTAGGCTCCAACAACGTCACATTCGAAGGAGGAATTCGAAGACCTATACTTGAAGATATAAAAGATTTTAGATAGTAGCAAATCACATTATAAAATTGTAATGGGAGACTTCAATGTGAAAGTAGGAACTAAGCAGAGCAATGACACGAAAGTGGGAAACTTTGGATTTGGAAAAAGAAGCAAAAGGGGATAAAAGCTAGTGGAATTCTCAGAAGCCAACAGACTGTTCGTTTCCAGTACATTTCTCAAGAAGTCGCCCCAGAAGAAGTGGACATGGATAGGCCCAAATGGGACCAAAAACGAAATAGACTACGTTTTATCGAATAATAGGGAAATGTTTCAAGACGTGTCTGTTCTGAACAGTTTCAAATTCTCGAGTGATCATAGAATGGTAAGATTATGTGAGCTGAAACTAAATACTAGACTTGAGAGAAAGAAGATTATCAGAGGAAAACAGGCAGTTTTAGATCTAGAAAATCTATCGAAAACATACATTCGAGATAGAACTAAGCAACAGATTCAGCGCCTTGCAAGAGTTAGAAGAGAAAGAAGATATCAATAACAGAAACAAAATACTGACTGAGATAATTAGAGAGACACCGGCATCAAGAGAGCAAAATCTCAGAAGAAACTAAACTCTTGATGAAGAAAAGGAGGGAAATGAAAGAAGAGGAAAATCGCATAAACAGGATTGAGTACATAGAACTAAATAAAACTTCAAGAAAGAAAATAAGAGAGGATGTACGAAGATACAACGAAAATCTTGTTAGGACTATGATCGAGGAAAAGAAGAGCATAAATAAAACCAAACAGCAGCGCATGATAGGGAAAAACAAATAATGGCAGTTGAGAGACTGGATGAGACTGTAATATGAAATAAGGAGGAAATGATATAACTATCTGGAAATTTCTACAGAAAATTGTACTACTCCGATGATAAATGGGAAACGAAGATTCAGAAACAAATGATGTAGAAGTCCCAGACGTAATGAAGGAAGAAGTGGATAAAGTACTTCGATGTACGAAGAACGGAAAGTCGCCAGGAGAAGATAGACTCACACCAGAGATGTTTAAATGGGGAGGTGAAAAGATGAAGGAACAATTTGCTCAATTATTCTCAATGTGCCTGGGAAAGAGAGAAATACCCTTAAGTTGGAATAATGCTATTATAATTTTGTTGTACAAGAAAGGGGACAAAGAACGCGTAGAGAACTACAGACTAATTAGTTTTCTGTCAGTTCTATACTAAATGTTCACCAAAGTTATTTTGAATCGTATTGAACGAGACTTGGATTTTAACAAGGGAAGGGAACAAGCCGGATTTCGTCGTGGATTTAATACAATGGACCACATAGAAGCATTGAATGAGGTTATGGAAGGAACTAATAAATATGAACTTGCACTTTGTCTTGGATTCATAGATTTTGAAAAAGCTTTCGATTCGATTTCCTTGGCAGCAGTACTTAAATCACTTGAACATCAAGGCATCGAAAGTGCATACATCAAGTTACTGCGAAACATTTACTCGACTGCCACTTCTATCATTAGGCTGCATCAAGACAGTGAATAATTTAAGGTTGGAAAAAGAGTAAGGCAAGGAGATTCAATTTCTCCAAAACTATTTTCAGCGGTACTGGAGGGAGTGTTTCAAACTGAGATGAAGTTGGAAAAAAACTTCAATGACGAATACCTTCATCATCTACGATTCGTTGATGATATAATCCTGTTTGCTTCAAATGCACAATAACTACAAACCAGAATGGAAGAGTTATGTAATGAGAATTCGAAACTAGGAAGCTAAACAAAAGTAACGTACAATCAACATTCTGCAAAGAACGCAATAAAGTTTAACGGAGAAACAATAGGCATAGTTCATGAGTATGTTTACCTGGGCCAGCTCAAGACATCGAATGCCAAGTTGACTGATGAAATAAATAGAAGATGTAAAATGGCGTGGAGTTCGTTTGGAAGACTACGCTTTATTTTCAAAAGCAAACTACCAATGTGTCTCAAGCATAAAGTTTATAATCAATGTGTCTTACCTGTAATGATGTACGGACGTGAAACTTGGACATTGAGTGCGCAAACAACTCAAAGATTGAGAGTCACACAAAGAGCAATGGAGAGGTGCATGCTAGGAATAACCAGGAGGGACAGGAAGAGAAATGAATGGATTCGCGCACAAACAAAGGTAGAAGATATAATCAAGACTACGAAGAAGATGAAGTGGAGATGAGCCGGGCACATAGCTGGGCGAACAGATGGAAAATGGACAACAATTGTACTACATTGGATTCCTGGAGAAAAGAAATTATGGAGACGACGTCCAAATGCAAGGTGGGTAGATGAAATCAAGCCTTTTTCAAGAGCTACATGAATGAGGATAGCATCAGACCGAGATATGTGGGGAGAAAAAGGGGGCCTTCATCCAATAGTGGATATAAAATTGCTGAATATGATATACTATATATATATATTTCATGCAATGAGCTCCTGCGTAGCCTAGTCGGTAGCGCGCTCGACTTCAGTGCGAGCGGTCCCGTGTTCGATTTCCGGTGGGGGTTCAAAAATTTCGGTGTTGAGCCAGCATCGTGAGGACAACTGGTTAGCTGCAGTGAATAAAAGACAGTGAGAGCTTCGGCTCTCCTCTCCCAACCCGTTTGGTCAGCGTGGGAGCAGTAAACCAACTCCTCCCTTCCGGGAGAGGCCTCATCCAGTAGTGGATTGAATATGGCTGCGATTTATTATTATTATTCCATGCAATATACGGATGTGTAGTCTGTCAGATGTCTGTCTGTACGGTGGAAAACAGAACAAAAATCTCTCTATGTTCCAAACTTACTGTCTATTCAATTGATAACATTCTACAACCAAAGACGCCAGTGAACATATCATTGCATTTTTGCCTATTTTTCGTATGGAAAGATCAACCCCCCCTCTCTCTCTCTCCCTGCCTCTGAGGAGGCCTCTAATATTTTCATTGTTAATGCTCGACTGTTTAGATACAATTAATACACCGGTGAGAGGGGTGAGAACACCTTACGTCTTCTGCTTTTGTTCTGACCCGGATTCAGAAAATTAAAAAGCATCCATTTTACTGAGAACGTGCTTTTCTTCTTACTTCATTCATAAGAAGTTGGATCAAAGCTAAACCCGCAGGTGTATACCAGGATGTAAAAGGCTATTAGGTAACAACATTACGTTTAAGCATAACGACGATCTCAATGCAAGATCTCATTATGCACTTCATGTTTCGGTACCCACAGCAACAATGATCCCTGATATTCTTGTACAGGATCTTGTTCCCCTAACGAACCGTATAAACGAACAAAGTCAAGTAGGGAATGTAGCATGATTTCCGAAACAGTATTTCTGCTACTTGTCCTTTTCTTCTACCTCGTATCACCATAAAATATATTTCAAAACAAGTAAACAGTGTTTTCTCATGTACAGCAGTTTTCAAATGAGAAGGTTATTTTCATTCACAGCTAATCCCAAGTAAGTATTTGCACATTATTGTAAGTTTCCATCTACCTTTTTAACCACAGAGCATATGGCATCGACTGCGGGATGACAAATAGAAAATATTTTAACTCTTATACTGTCCATGATTTTCAGAGTTAACCAACTCCTCAAGAGTAAACGCTTCACATTTGGAAACAACTTTAATATATTTTTTTAAGCTGTTGTCTTTATTATGTGATGTGAACCCTACTTAAACTTGAAAAATATGTTCCCCGATGAGTATGTTCCAGGGAAAAGGATAGTAATAGAAATGCTCAACGGCAGAATTGAAATGGGTCACAGGGTCAATCGGGTCAAGATTTGGACCGGGTCACAGGGTAACCGGCTCTAGGCTTGTGACCCGCCTGATCCGGTGAGCAAAGTACACTTTTATTTTTCCTTATTACACATTATTGAGTTTGACCATTGTTTCTTCCAGGGGTTACCAGAAACAGGTGCGTTACCCCCCAGAACACGAATAATACGACACCGAAAAGTTCCTAACGAAAGTAATAACATATGGAAATAGTCTCATATCCCCGAAAAGAACAAAAAAAAACAGAAAGTGTGTAAACAACTCCTTCCTCCCTCGGAAAGGCTGTTCGGAAAGAATTTGTGAATCTCATTAATGACAATATGGATTGATTTCCAGCCACCATATTAATTCGAATAAAGAAAGATCCGCCGTGTAAATGGGGTCAAGATCCGATCATCGAGTCAGCCGGGTCAAGACTGGGTAAATCAGGCCATTTGGGTCAAATTTCGGACCGGGTCTTCGGATCACCTATGTCTTGATGAGGCCGGGGCACCAAAAGTGAACCGATTTCAGCTCTGCTCAGGGACTTACTTATTAGGCTCATAAAGTAAGGAACAAAGATAAAGGTTGCACAGAGCATAGAATATAAGCAAGAATCTAAGTGTACTTTTGTGCGGCCGACTTTGTCGCTCGATTTATATAATTAAACCTGTTTCTCATTCACTCTGCTACTAGTGTTGACAGAGACTATATGGTTAGCATCACAGAAATGTTATGCTCCACACACTTCTTTACCGATCTTATTCCATGCCTTGAATTCCATCTCTCTGTATATATTTAGACAAGATAGAGCAGTCGGTAAAGTGTTCACCATGTAAGCGGAAGAAGCTGTTTGATTCACTGTGTCGACCATCCTGATTGAGGTTCCCCTGTTTCCCCTCAGTCACATCATGCGAATACTTCGACGGTACCTTAAATAAGACCAAGGTCGATTCATTCGAAAATAATTTTCCTCGTTGTAATTGTTGTTAATATGTCCAGTGTAAAAAAGTCGGAATTGTGCTGTATCTGGAGAGAGTTAAATAAATAAGCAAATAAAAAAAAATATAATAACTGCTACTGATTTTCCATAAGCACTCCTCCACTTCTACTATAAATCTTTCGTGTCCAACATGCTTATGTTTCCGCATCATGCAGTCGAATCAACTGAAATTCGGCTCCTCTCTATGTTTGTTTTTCTTCTCAATCAGAAATTTATTCCTTGAGGTCAAGGCATATTAGAAGATTTCTCCGTCCAAAAATATTGTAGTTTCCGAGAAATTATCAGACGGAGAGAAAGAGACAGACATACAAAGACAAAGAGAGAGAGAGAGAGAGAAAGAGAGACTACCAAGTCACCCAATGTGCGGTGCTCTGGCAATGACTTTGGATCCTCCCTCAAGTCGCCTTCCGAATCGCTGACATTGCTTCTCTCTCTCCATGCAAATTGTATCTCTGCAACCAAGTCGCCTCATGAGCAGTGCTCCTTAAGAAAGCATGAATTGAGATCTGATGTGGACTTGCTCAATTGAGTTAGAATTTAAATTTATTTATGATCTTTAGGCATGTATGGCTCAGGGTTGACTAGAGTAGAGGAAAGGATGCGGGAAAGAGCTGGCCAGGGCCTATTCTGGAGGAGTTTCACGATAAAACATCGAATGTAAAAAATGCGAACGACAAAAGAACGACTGCAGAAAAGCGACTACGAATAGGGCCAATAACCCAAAGACCGACTTATAAAATGAGCGACCAACTTAAAGAGCGAATGACAAAATGAGCGACTACCGAAAGGGCGAATTCCAAAAGAGAGAATGTCAAAAAAGGCTTATGACAAAAAGAGCGAATGATAAAATGGGCGAATGACAAAAAGAGCGAATGACAAAAAGGGCGAATGACAAAAAAGCGAATGACAATAGAGCGACTACCAAAAGGGCGAATGCCAAAAGAGCGAATGACAAAAAGAGCGACTTACTACCAAAAGGGCGAATGCCGAAAGAACGACTACTGAAAGGGAGAATGCCAAAAGACCTATTTTGGTCATATGATGACTTCTTCAATTCAGTAGGAAATCAAAAACTGCAATTTTGTTTTCGCACGATCCTTTACACTTTAATTAGATTCTATTGGTTAAATCCATTCTCACGTGCGACTGATTTGATTTGATTTTTAATGCACTGCTACTTACCTGTAGAAAAATGCTTTATTTCTCAAGAGCTGGTTTCATCAGTTGTTCACATCAGCCGGCAGGTATCTTAATAGATAGAGTCCTGGGTCGGTGTATTATAAGTTATAACTATTACAACAATTGTGCTTTTTCTAACATGTCATGATAAAGCCACCTATTTACATTCGATTACGTTTTGTGTTGTAATTAACTTAATTAACTACTGTGAGTAGTTTTCACTTTATCAGACTATGCTCGGTAACTAGTACCAGGGTTAGCACTCACGAATGAATATACTTGAAAAACCAATAAAGTGTAAGGAAGCTTCCAATAATACTAAATAAAACCTAAATGTAGTTTATTTTAACGCCGGAGTGTTAGAATATGTTTATTGTTAATTTTCCACTTGAGCTCGAATAATATCCATAGTTTCATAATTTAGATATTTTGCTTACATAATTGGACAACGTTATGAGTCACTAGACCAAGCGCAAAAAATTCGTTTTGAGGTAATTCAGTCTACAGTTCATGAGCAATTACTTAACCTTTAGAAATATTTCCTGGCAACAGTTGCCAATACATTGATAGTGATTTTCTAAAATAGTTCATAATTCCCAACAGAATACACTATATAGAAAGTTTTTAGGAAATGGCGCTTGGTCTAGTAATACATAAGGCTGTCCAATTGTCTAATCATGCCTCATTTTATTGAAATCTTAAACAATGGAGAATGTAGTAGCTTGCTGACGTCCCGAACGTCTGTATTTTAGGCAATAAGCATATTTAATGAATAGGAAGTTTCTTATATTAGAGTTGCACTACATAGAAGTAGTGCCTAAGTCAACAGAAAAGTCAATTTACATTACATAACAGTGCATAGCCAATTTAATTCTTTATTAAATACTGTATTTCTTACTTAATAACTCAGATTTTCTTGTTTGTGGCTAGTTTAACGCATTGTTTAAAAGTGTGGAGAAGGTTAATGTTAGCGTGGAAGAGCGCTACTGCACTTTTGATTTGACCTTTATTTCGGCTACAATTTGGAAATTTAGTTTAGTTTAAATTCATTCGTTTGTCTAATACATCATATTGAATTATGATTAGCATTTTGTTGTCTAGAAAAATGTTTTATTAAGTTCAGTTTAAAATTATGATATGCAGTTACCGGCAGAGAGCCAGCACGATTTTATAATCTTTACTTGTTAACTGCGGTTAACTACTTTCGCGTCTAATGTTACCACCTCACTATTATAACGAGGGACCCTATCTATCTATTTGTATGAATGTTCGCTTATCTAAAATTGTTAGCAATTGTTTGTTGCTTAATGGTGAAATTGTATACTTTTAATAAACAACATATGTTAACTGGCTTCTCAAAATTATTACAAATTGGAAATACTTTGATGGTTGTAATTACTTCAAAGAGAACATAATGTCTTAATGATAGAAATTATCGATTCGTTTTGTTGCGATACCATATGTAACGATAGTCTTGAAGAACTTCAGTTTTATCACTTTAGTTTTTTGTGTATTACATTCTTGAAAACAACTAATTCGAAATAATAGCAACTTTGATATATGTAATGATTAAAGCTCGGAAGTTTAGGCATTTATCATACTTGAAACAGGAAGGCAAAAAGGCATTCATTATTGCTGAAAGAGGCACTTAAAAAGGCATTATATATATTTTTTAATATGATTTACTATAAATTCTTTCAATATCCTACATTAAGCATATCATTCTACACCACATCACGATGTTCTTTATTGGTTGCACACCTCCCCAAGTAGTTTTTTCAAGTTTTCAACACATATAAGTCCTCTGTTTCAGAGAACTGTTTTCACTTTTGAAAATGAAGTTTCAATGCCCACAGAAGAAAGAGGAGAATACATGAAAGAAAGTATTACTCACGGGTTCATATCAATGGCAATTTAAGTTTTAGCTTTAAGTACACTGCATATGTTTTAAATTTATTCTCGTTCCTCATTTGCACCCATTACAGATTCACATTTGTTCTAACATTTCCAACATTTTGTTTATTGCTTCTGACACAACATCCACCGTTGTCATCAGTTTCTCGCCTTTCTTCTCGTGTTTTATTATTGCTTATGGCAACGTAGCGACAAAGGCAGTGTTATTATATTTGTGTTTAATGCCAAAAGTAGATTAAAAGGCAGAAAAAGGAATTATGTTTATAAATAGGCAACAGAAGTTAAAATAGGCCAAAGAGGCAAAATAAAAAAAATGCTCTTTAAACGCTTCCATGATGAGTAAAAAGGTTACCTATTATGTATATGCTGATAATTCGCAATGAAAATGAAAAGGCATTTTTCCAAACTTCCGGGCTCTAGTAATGAAATTTTTAGCAAATGTTACGTTAAGTAGCAAATGTTAAGTAAAACTGTACTTCATGGTGGTGAAAATAGAAATTGTAAATAAATGTACTTCATTCTTGTATTTATTGAATTTCAATTTATCCTTTTGAACTTAGGTAAGAATATTTATAA
>JAGDQP010039517.1:0-10811 GCA_022664845.1 Lepisma saccharinum | reverse complement strand
AAAAAAGGGACTTTTAGGGACCTTCAGGGAAAAAAGGGACTTTTAGGTACCTTCAGGGAAAAAAGGGACTTTTAGGTACCTTCAGGGAAAAAAGGGACTTTTAGGGACCTTCAGGAAAAAAGGGACTTTTAGGGACTACTGGTATGCTTTCAGCTCTCAAAATACCAGAGCAGGTATGCCATAACGGTGAATACCGCCTCACTTCCACCACTGAATATATGAATTAACGACCAAATATTACAGGACTGGTTTCAAAAGCATTAGTCTAGTCTTGCAACCTCTTCTCTCCCCATACTCTCCCTCTCTAACCCTCTCAACACTCCTAGAAGAAAAGTAAAAGAAACCGAAACAAGACTTATCGTTTGGTATTCAAAATACGAATTACGAAAGACTACGTGCGTGTGTCCATGCGTTGGATCTCCGAAAACCGGATTCGTTTGGCTATCCCTAGTATGCAACCAACCAATGGTCCTTCATAGTTTAAGAAAATTGTGAAAAGCCCTTCCGAGAACAAAAATATTGTCAAAGAACAAATTGCTTTGGGTAATCTTCAGCCAAGCACACACAGTTCTGGGTTTTGTTTGAAGTGATGTAGTAGGGTATAATTAACTCTCATTGCAATCGTTTCAAACCATTATATGAAAACATAATGATCAATTTCGCTGCACATTCCTTCCATCTCATCTGTTCATGAGTGAGGGGATGTATGTGTAGTATTGTGTTAATACTACCAACACCGATGCTAATATCCATACTTAACATCTCAACTATAATACTGCGATTTTCTTCCGCCACCTAGGTCACCCTGTCAACTGACTCATTCACAGTTTCCAGAGATCTGCCAGACCGAGGACCATCTTTCAAGCTTTCGAGGAACTGACAAAATTGATATAATCCATCTCGCTATGGTGTCCAATGAACACACTTGATCTCCATGAACTTCTACGAAACCCTCATCGATTTTCTTTTCTTTTTCCCCAAATTTACAGCATGTGAAAATATAAAATTAAATTTTGTATTTGATAAAATCCATGCTTTTCGTCAGCTACTCTAACACGACTGAATACAACAGCATGCCTCCCTTAGAATGAACAAGTTAGAATTTGTCATGATGCATTTTTTGTTAGCTCAAGGTTCAATGTCTCCAGATGTATTATTTAAACTTCGATACTCACTTTCGCTAAGCAACACTGATATTACTTGCGAAACATTTTGAATGCCCCACGTAATTCACTGAATGTGAAAATGTTGCACCTCTAAAATAACTCATATTCTTCACATTCTACAATGCGTCGTGCTAAATTTAGGAATTAGAAATTTCAACCCAACAGGTGGGAGAAATTAGGACTCCCTTGACGCTGCAAAATGTGATTCTTCCCACGCCAGACCAAAACTTTTCCCCGCACAATGATCGGTGTATATTACAGCTTAATTATCACTAAAGAAGCATTCTTATCGTTATATAAAACGATATATAACCATTATAAAATTTACAGTTTGCTTAAGATCTTATGCAACGCGTTATTTTATTTACAACCACTTGAAAACTCCCACAGCGAGAAAAATTACAAACGACCACGAGAAACATAATGAAGTGCATTTTCAAATGGAACAGGTTTAAAGTTTTTGACGGTACTATACCTCATCAGCTCTTCTGTTCGTGGTAATAGATATATGATGCTCTTAAAGTTCATTTTCCCACGCTTTCGGTAGCCTGCAGCTCCGAAAATATGTACATTTAAAAAAAATGTTAGAGGAACTTTCGTCGTGATTGATGTGAGAAATCACCTCCAGAAGCTTGTCGGTGTAGTTCATAAACACTATATATACATCATGGCAGACACACCGAGGATCCCCTTCCAAAATGAACTTATAGATTTATGCATGGTTAACTGTAAGAAGGGAGTGGATAAACATGAGAACCGGATCTAGGGGAACACAAAAGGTTATTTGCCTCTGTGCACAACAGTTGGGAGAATTTGGGGTGCGCCTCTTCGATATAATGTGTTTGATTTAGCGGGCGGCAGAGGTACAAAACAAATGACTATGCCCGACTCCGGCGTAGTATTTCGTAGATCCAGTAGGTGTTCATTT
The DNA here is from genome assembly GCA_022664845.1 of Lepisma saccharinum. Lineage (NCBI taxonomy): Eukaryota > Metazoa > Arthropoda > Insecta > Zygentoma > Lepismatidae > Lepisma > Lepisma saccharinum. The sequence goes on along the minus strand of JAGDQP010039517.1, from coordinate 8,717 downwards.
GTATCAGTTTGACAGAATTTTGTTCTTGTATGTTTTCAATCATGCAAAATAAATATTATTCAACCTTCGTTGTGTGGTTGATTATTTTCATGTAGTAGACTGTTTCTTACCTTATTTAGATCACGGGGAGGCGTAGCGGATCGGAATGCATTAGTTATAAAATCAGTAAACGCACTATTAGTACATATTTGACAAACTTGGGTATACTTACTTTTCCCTGAAGAAACAACATTGAATATTCTTAAAGGACCTAACCAGTTAATGTCTATGGGAGGACATGCTGATATAAGACATTGAAATATGAACTGACATTTCGCTATTTTATTTCACTAATAACATGAACTACTTTCATAGCTGATAATCTATCCATTTGTCGACCGAAATTTAGAGTGAGTTTTGAGCAATATGTTTACTTGTATATTTGATAGTCATGCCCTGATGCACACGTACCTTTTCTTATATTCACTGTAGGAAGTCTGTCTTCACACAATTGCATAGGAAAATAACTGTTCCTTAATAGTGTCTATAACACTAGCACATTCTTTGTTTTCTTCTTTTTCTATTACACGCAAATATACTAATGTTCGCGATTATTGTAAAGTTCATTAGAGAAAGACGAATGTTCTGGTTTTATGAAGTTCGCTAATAAACTTAGATAAATTTAAACTATGATCACACAAGCGTAAATTAACCGTTCGGTTTTGATGTTGACGAAGGAGTCAAGACTGACATCTCGATTTAATGTTCAAGTTGGTTTTATTAATTTCGGTTCAGTGTTGTTGTCTACTTTCTCATGGGAGTCCACTTGTTATTGTCGTGGAGTTTGGGAACCAGACTTGAAGAAGTCTTAGGGTCAAAAGGGGAAGGCTTTTTATATCATTCTTGTTTCTAAACGAAAAGACTGTAAAGTTTCTGATGGGAGATAACGTGATTTTCCAAGGTAAAGCTTTTTGCACAATTTCAAAGTACTTGTTGTATAATTTCGCGTGATAACATTCACATCACTAATAGTTTGTTCGGCACGTGTCACTTGTGGAAGACGTAACAATTCTTAGTTCTGTGAGAAGCAATACCCCAATGGGCGCGCAAGGGATTCTGCAAACGAAGTAGGAGATTTCGAAATATTTCTGAAGATGACGTAGGTCAAAATGAGCATTAATTAAAGGACTTCCCGTGTCAGTAAAGATGACATTCGTCATCCACAGCATCCAATTGTGCAATTATGTTCAATCTATTTGATAACAAATAAATAAAACTTCCAATGCAATTCGTATTCCTACTTGTTATGCAACCAGGCCTTTCAGTATATGGAATCTACTTGAGATAACGACTTGGCGCAAAGGAATTGCTGTTTCCTGGAGGAAAACCGTTCCAGTCATGCTCATTTCGACCGATCTTTACTTCAGAGAATTTCTGTGAGTCCCCTAATTTCTTTGGGGAATCCATTGCACGCCCATTACGGAACTTTGAAATATGCATTTTTGGATAGTGTAGATTTAAAGTCTTTGACGGTACTATGCTACATCAGCTGTACTGTTCGTTGCGATAGAAATATGAAACTCTAAATCTAAAGTTCGTTTTCCCACGCTTCGGCAGCCTGTAGCTCCGATAATATGCACATTTCGAACATTTGGCAACGGAACTTTCTTGTTGTTTTGATGTGAGGAATCACCTCCAGAAGTTTGTCGGTGCAGAACATAAACACCCTGTATATAATCACGCCTAAAATTTTCTACTAATTTAGCATGAAACTAAATTACGCTTCCCCTCCTCCTCCCCCATGCCCACCGCTTTAAACTTTCTTGATTTAATTGTTTTTATGTACTGTTCCCTCTCCACCAGTTGGTTCAAGCTCCGATAATTACATACGATAGTTTCAGACACTTATAATATGAACAAATCTACTGAAGTCCATCACTCTTCTCGTATCACTGTTACGACATAACAGCAGTTTTACCCATTCTTAGTAGGGTTACCACTTGTTCGGGATTGCCCAAGAAGTCCGGGAATCGAAATATTTGTCCGGAGTCCGGAACCGAACGTGAAATGTTCGGAAATTTGTTTTCTTCTACGGACCTTAGGGTTTTATATATATATATATCGTGAAATTACTCTACAGTGACATTTTATCATACTTCCAAATTTAGTTTCTTTAACCAACCACTACACGCTCAATGCGTGAAGTGTAGTTACACGCATTGCTGGAAACTGAAATTTTTTACTCGGGGAACGCAAAAATTTTTCAACATAGGAATTGGGAATTGCAAAAAACTATAGGGAACGCAGAAAAAATTTCCTATGGAACATGCGGATTGAAGAAAAACTGGTAAGGAAAAGCAGATGCCTAGGCGAAATGCAGACTGCAAAACGATACTAAGAAGAACGCATTTTTTTTTTCTCGTATGGAAACTGCGGATTGTAAAACAAAAATATTGAAGAGAATGCAGAAAATTGTTTCTGTAGGAACTGCGGATTGAAAAAAAAACGGCGAATTATATTCGTCCTTTATAATCAGTAGAACTACTAACTTAATTTTTGCAGTGTTTGTACTGTTAGGACTTCATAATCAAAATGGAAACATCGTTCTGATTTTCGATTTACTCTGTATTCGCTCCAAGAAAAAAAAAGGGGCAAAGATTTCTTACCACCTTTTTGCACAAGTGTATGTTTAGGTGGTGAGCTGAGAAAGTGTTTCGCATATTTTCCGCGGGAACGATTCAGGGTTGGAGATTTTATACATCTCCGTATTAATAAGTCAATGAGATAGATGTTTCCCACCAATGACGCTAATCCTTCTTGAACTGTTACACAGTCGTTCGCTCCACGTGGAGTAAAAAATTTGAAATAATTTTGAGTGTTTTAAACTTCTAAAGAATTTCAACAAGTGGTGACAAAAAGTCATTTAGCCGCCACTCGGAAGCATAAAAATAGTTGGTTACTGCATTCACTCTCTGAGTTTGCCATCCTGCACGTTCCCTCTCACTTCCAGCACTGTTTACACGCATGGTTGTGAAGTTACTCGTTTTAGAATAATTTACAATGAATAATATGTCATCATATTCAGCCCTTTTCTATCCATTGCAGGATGAAGGCCTCCCCCTTTTCTTTCCACATATCACTGTCCGCTGCTATCCTCATCCATGTAGCTCCTCAAAAACGCTTGATTTCATCTACCCATCTTACATTTGGACGTCGTCTCGGTCGTTTCTTTCCTCTAGGAATGCAATGTAGTACATTTGTCATCCATCTTCCATCTGTTCGTCTAGCTATGTGACCGGCCCATTTCCACTTCAGCTTCTTCGCAGTCTTGATTACATACTCTACCTTTGTTTGTGCGCGGATCCATTCATTTGTCTTTCTGTCCCTCCTGGTTATTCCTAGCATGCATATCTCCATTGCTCTTTGTGTAACTCTCAATCTTTGAGTCGTTTGCGCATTCAATGTCCAAGTTTCACAGCCATACATCATCACAGGTAAGACACATTGATTATAAATTTTACGCTTCAGACACATTGGTAATTGGCTTTTGAAAATAAAGTGTAGTCTTCCAAACGAACTCCACGCCATTTTACATCTTCTATTCATTTCATCAGTCAACTTGGCATTCGATGTTTTGAGCTGGCCTAGGTAAACATACTCATCAACTATGCCTATTGTCTCTCCGCTAATCTTCACTTCCTTCTTTGCAGCATGTTGGTTGTACATTACTTTTGTTTTACTTAAGTTCATTTTAAGGCCTATTTTCGAACTCTCGTTACTCAGTTCTTCCATTCTGGTTTGTAGTTCTTCTGCACTTGAAGCAAACAGGACTATATCATCAGCGAACCGTAAGTGATAAAGATATTCGCCATTAATTTTAATTCCAACTTCATCAAAGTTTAAATTTTGGAACACACTCTCCAGGACAGCACAAAACAGTTTCGGAGAAATTGAATCTCCTTGCCTTACCCCTTTTCCAACTTTAAATTCTTCACTTTATTGATGCAGTCTAATGACAGATGTGGCAGTCGAGTAAATGTTTCGCAGTAACTTGATGTATGCACTTTCGATGCCTTGATGTTCAAGTGATTTAAGTACTGCTGCCAAGGAGACCGAATAGAAAGCTTTTTCAAAATCTAAGAATCCCAGACATAGTGAAATTCATATCCATTAGTCCTTTCCATAACCTCATTCAATGCTTCTTCGTGGTCCATTGTGCAAATCCACAACGAAATCCGGCTTGCTCCCTTCCCTGGTTAAAATCCAAATCTCGTTCAATACGATTCAGAATGACTTTGATGAACATGTTGTATAAAACTGACAGTAAACTAACTGATTTGTAGTTTTCAACGCGTTCTTAGTCCCCTTTCTTGTACAACAAAATAATAACCGCATCATTCCATCTTGACGGTATTTCTCTCTTTCTCAGGTACATCGGGAATAATTTAGCAAATTCCTCTTTCATCTTTTCACCTCTCCATTTAAACATCTCTGTTGTGAGTACATCTTTTCCTGGCGATTTTCCGATCGTCATCCTTCGAAGTACTTTATCCACTTATTCTTTCATTACGTCTGGGACATCTACATTATTTTCTTCTAAATATTCATTTCCTAGTTCTTCTTCGTAGTAGTACAATTCTCTGTAGAAATTCAAATATTTTTATAATTTCTTCCTTATTTCGTGTTACGGTCCCGTCTGGTCTCTTAACTGCAATTATTTATTTGCCTTTTCCCTATGAGCTGATTTTTTATTTTCTTCAGGCTCTTGCTTTCCTCAATTCTATTTCTACCAAGATTTTCAATGTATCTTCGTACATTCACTCTTATTTTCTTCCTTACCGTTTTATTTAGTTCTATGTACTCGATTACCTTTATGCAATGTTCTGCTTCTTTCATTTTCCCTCTTTTCTATATCAACAGTTTAGTTTTTTCTTAGATTTTTCTCTTTTCTCCTTTTGATGCCTGCTATTTCTTTGGCTGTTTCTCTTATTAGCTCAGTCAGTATTTTATTTGTGCTATCGATGTCTTCTTCATCCTCTACCTCTTTCAAGGCGCTGAATCTGTTGCTTAGTTCTATCTCGAATGTGTGCGTGTTTCCCTAGATTTTCCAGAACTAAAACTGGCGGGTTTCCTCTGATATGCTTCTTTCTATCAAGTCTAGTATTTAGTTTCAGCTTACATCTCACCATCCTATGATCACTCGAGACTTTGAAACTGTTCAGAACAGACACGTCTTGCAGAATTTGCATGTTATTTGATAGAACGTAGTCTATTTCGTTTTTAGTCCCATTTGGGATTTTCCATGTCCACTTTCTCTGGGCCGGCTTCTTGAAAGACTTCTGACAATTCCACTAACTTCTCTGCTCTCTTGTTTATTTTGCCAAATTTCTAAAGTTTCTACTTTCGTGTCACTGCTCTGCTTGATTCCTACTTTCGATTTGAAGTCTCCCATTACAATTTTGTAATGGGATTTACTACTATCCAAAATCTTCTGTATCTCATCGTAGAGGTATTCGACTTCCTCCTCTGGAGAGAACGTTGTTAGAAAGTCAGTCACTTGTACAATTATAAATTATATCTCTTGTTTATCTTTATTACTACTCGTGCGATTCTACCTGAAATTCCTTCAATTTCTGTGATCCGTGTCTTCAGGTTTTTATTAATTATAAAGCCAACGCCTGTCGATTTGCAATTTTCTGTTGCTTTAAAGAAGAACGTGTGCCTTGACGGTGGCTCCAACTGTTCTTCATTCTTCCTCCACACCTCTGATGGTCCTGTGATGCATAGGTTCGTTCGAGTTGCCGTGTGGGTGTTCTGGCAGTATATAGTCCAAACCTGGGCATTTTGACCCTCTGACTTTCTGCAGGACTGACTGCTGCCGTTGCTAGCTACATTCCGTCCTCCGGTCAATGAGGCCCTCCGAGGCTGTTTCCTTACTTTTACCATCTTGTGATAAGAAAGGAGGGGTGGTGACATTTGACTCACCACGCTGTCTGCTAATGCGGGTTGGTGAGCAGCCCATCCATGTTCGTTCGCCAAGCAGTTGCTTGGGTACTAGCAGGCCCCGGTAGGTAAATCAGTAATTTTTTTCAATGTAGTCAACTTTAATCTATAGTCTAGAAAAGCCAAATTATTTTTTATCTAGGCCCAGTTTAGTTATCTTCAAATGAGGGATCCTGCCAGGATCTTCAGTTTTGGGAGTGTAAATCTAAATATGGCGTGTAAGTAGTTTCACAGTGTTTCGATTTTTAACCACATAAATCGTGCGTGCTTGAGAATTTTGTTAGTGGGCTTGGCAGAATTTCTGATTCAAATGATTCATGACGGTGATTTGACCCCTGTTTATAATCAAAGTTCGATTTTCGCAATTGAATATATTATTATTTATTTATAATGTTCATTTCTACTAGGTTTTAAACTGTTAAGAGCAGCAGCAGAAAGCTGGTAAACTTCAATAATAAATGTTTGGCAACAACACTCTATGCACCACATGCCAGTGAGCCATGCTCTTTTGTTACATTTCACATCAAATATAGAACAGTTACCAATAAAATATCCACAAAAAAGGGAAGGAAATTATTTCAAAATTTAACATTAAAAGCGAAAATGATGACTCCAAGAAGGAAAGGATATATGCATATAATAAAGATTGGAAGATAAGTACTCAACTGCAGATGGTAATAGCAAATGTGCTCTGTTCAGAATTTTCTGGTAAGATGGGATGGACTTAAATCTGCAAACGTACACGAGAATAGTGAAAAACACTAATCAATGACTCAGAATGATGCCTAGCGCAAGTTGCTGGAAAAAAAATTACGAAGAAAAATACAGATTAAGTATGTACAGTAGTTGCCGCTGAAGTCTCTGTGTTGGCCATCACATTGAAACCAACATTCACAGCTGTTAATGGACTCTTCTACAACAAGCTTGAAAGTGCTTTTTTGATCCAAATATTGCTGCTAAAAAGTCCTGTGGATGCATTATGTGTGAAGCTATCGTCTGTAACGTAGTAGCTTCTCATCCTGCTGAAATTATGTACACTCAGCCAATGATAAACTGAGCGGTCTCTTTCAAAAGCCTAAATTACAAAATTAAATGTTTTCCTCTGTAAGAAACGTGTTAGGAATAAGTCATTCGTCAACAGATAAGTTCCTGTACAAAACTGACTAAATTTTCTTTATCGTAATCTATTTATTTGTTGTTTATTATAATTTGTATAAAACCCACTTGTTGGTCTCTTAATAAAACTAAGTTTTGATATGAATTATGTGGCAACGTCGCGAAACATGAGTATCCACTCTCCTGTTTTCAAATATTGATTTACTAGTTACATCAGTTTCTACAGTATACTAACTTCTTCGGTCTGAGCCTAAGATACCTAAAAGCAATAAATAAATTTTAAGAAAATCGACTAGTCTCTACTGACAAGCATTCTCTGTGGTTAAATAAATTGAAGAATAATATTCTTTCACTATTACTGATCATAAAAAAAAATTAATAATAATACAGCGATATCAGCACGTTCGTAATCAGTAGGGATGAAGTGTTTCACTTGGGACGTTAAACTCCTTTTTTAACTATATCCTACAGTTTGGTAAAAGTTTTTTCATATGTATAGAATCTAGAGAAATAGCAATAAATGGAAGATAAGATCATAGATACATGAAACACGGAAAATTAAACAAAAAGGCGCTTAATATAATTTTTACTTTGTTTACATTTGAACATGAGTTTAGCCCGAAGCTTGTTCTATCATAATGATTCGTAGCCGTGGGTTGCGTAGGGGATTGGCGACCTCATCGCAGGTCTACGGACCGTAACGTGATGAAACAATCACATAGCCCGAGCAGCAGACCATCGTTGCTCGTAAACGGCGTAGGGAAATGGCGACCCCATCGTCCAGCCGGCTTATGCTGGTTGCAATCAGCCAACAACGGCGTAGGGAATTGGCGACCCCATCGTCCAGCTGGCTTTTGCTGGCTGCAATCAGCCCTCGCAGCTAAACATCTACGCTGCCTGAAAGGAGGACAAGCAGAGAGGATTTAATTTACATTCACCCCAGTTTTCATCCATTGATGACTCATTATTTCATCTCCTCTTGAGCTGTGACTTGCACCTCCACGCAATGCTCAAGGATGTGACAGGATGTACTTTCATTGACGCTGGCCCCTGGGACCCGAGGAAAGGGGGCGGAACCATTGGATAGCGCCTAGTTCTAAACAGCAGATTCTTGGATGGTCTAGCTCGTTGAGACTGGGAAGTGCGCCATTGGGGAGCTCTTCGGACCTTTGGTCTGCCAACACTGGGGGGAGTGGGTGTTCCAAGTATTCATCAGTCGGAAGTGCAAGTGATTTCGACGCCAAGTCATTGGACTTCGCCTCGATTTCCAGCTTGCTGACAAGGGTGATGAGGGTAGTACCCGGCAGCCTCGTTGGCTCCTCAGAACGAAGACGGAGAAGTGTGGGCATTTACGGCTTTAATTCACCATGGCTCCACCACACCCTCAAAATCAGTCGCCTTCGCCAAAAGAAAAGCAGAGAAAGAAGAGACAGAATGAAGAGAAAGTCACTGACGAAAGTAAGAAGGTGCATACAGCTAATGAATCTACCAGTGACAAGGAAGAAAAACTACAAGTAGAGGAACAGACAAGTATCGTACCAACTATCACACGATATCTTGTAATTAAAGTGAAGAACGAAACAGACAATCCAGGTGGTTTGAAGAAGATATCCCCTTTC
>JAGDQP010039516.1:0-14731 GCA_022664845.1 Lepisma saccharinum | reverse complement strand
TTTGGTCTTCCGGACCTATATACAAAGTTTCAAAGTCCTCGGACCATTTTCAAATTTCAAAACGTTCAAACCTTGAACCCTTTTTTCTTTTCCTTGTTACCACTACCTACAACCTGCACCAGTTTACGGTCGTTCCAACACGCATTGACATTAACTAGATGTGTACATGTTTCACTTGCCCATTTTCCCCAACTTTTGAAAAATTCGAACCGACCTAACTCGAATTCAGTTGAACCTACGTTCTACTATCACCGCTGTTCTTTAAGATTGGTAATTGCAGCCGGCCTTGTGAAACATTCTACAATTACATTGCACTTATAATTGTTAGTACATACCTCTGTATTGTTTTCTTTCCGTTCCACTGTTGACTCTTATCACTGCTCACTAGTTCACTAACCGTCTCACAATAACTGCCTGTTGCTTGCGTTCAACATTATCTTTCCCTTTATCCTGTCCACTCCCCCTCAACCCATCCTGTCTCTGATTAGTTAACAATCTTACGTTTTCTGTTCTCTCCTCCCATCCTGTTAAGAAGCTACCTGAACCTTCCCCCTTCCCGGTTGCCAGCTACCATCCTTTCTCTTCCTACATTTTTTTTGTTGCAAAGCGGACCGATTGATGATACACTTCGTATGACGTCCCATTTTTTTACGGTATTTGTGATTCAATAGTGTTCTTTCAATTTCAGTTGCGGTGTCTTCTTCTGTGCTGAGTCGGTGGGTCTGACACGTTTCAAAATCATGCTACTCCCGTACATTGTTGGCTCCCTATTCATGCAATCCTCATTTTTTATAAAGAGATAAAGAAATCGTTTTGTACACCACAGACAAGGCGTCACTATGACCATCTTTCTAAAGAGAGGTACCGCTCTTAGAATTGCATGATGGATTATCATCCTAACTGACATCGCTTCTAGACCTACCATACGAGACAATTGTAGGCATTCAATATGCTTGACAACACCAGTAATTTCAAATCATCTGTCATTTCACTATATACCATGACCAACCATTACGGCTTGTAGCTTCTTAACATCGTGTATTGTTACGCAACTTCAACTGTGTCATCCATCATACAACTCTTAACAATACTACTGACAGCTACTGTTAAAAATCACGAGCTTAGCCCATTCAACCGTCACGCAGGATTTTTTATCAGTCCCACATCATTAATCCTCACATTGTGTACAATATTCTTACATGTCAGGTAGACATCGTCTTTTAAAGGATTATCCATTTCTCTATTTCAAAAGGCACGCACAGATTGGGCTCGGCTTCTCCTTCTACCATTGTTCAGGCAGAGATTCAAAGCGTTCTTTCAAATCATTATATCCACCTTTTCATGATTTCTATAACAACTCAACCTCATACGTACATGCGTCATCCGTCAAGCCTTGTCACTTGTCCCGCTGACAATCGATCTATCGTTCTTTAGAAATTCAAAGCGTTCAGTTAGATTAAAACCCATTCTTACATCCTTTCCTAAACCATGAGTGGTTCGCATTGTTATGTTTTATCCGAAACATTAATTCTCTTCTGAGACCTGGCGACTCAATCTTGTCATTGAAGCTCATGTCCTTCCAAACACAATTGCCTTCCTAACAACGCTTTGTCCAGATACCGCACCCAATAAACAATTCGTCATTCCCAACGTCTGATATTAAAGTATTCGTCTCAACCTAATGTCACGTATAGTTAGTTATATTCATGTCTTACAGGTACATGAAAATCATCCATCAACCATTGCTAGCATCTAACGAACCCATTGTGACATTAATCTTTACAAAACATATCGTAATCTCTCTCCATCTGTCTTTGATCGTGTCAAACTGACTGCCCCTGTCACAAGTGATGAAGTAAGCCGATTCCACCGTCACGTATTACCATATAACATTTCCCAATGAATAGAAGGCATTCAACCAAGTAGAAGAAAGATGGCAAAATTCCTTTGTTCAACAAAAGATTGTAAAGTCTCGTATGCCCTAGTATATCATCACCCACCATTGTAGCGGCACCGCTTTGTTCATGTCAAACTGACAGCAGCTGTCAAAAGTGACTAGAAAAGCCGATTAAAACGTCACGCAGGATCATTTATCATCCTCACATCATTAATCTCCCCATTGTGTAGAATAATCTTATATGACAGGTGAACATGGTAGTTTTACAAACAATAGAGTCGGTATTACAAAGGGCACCCCAGTTGTAGGCCTCCATCTACTTGCCTCGTATTCTTTTATGAAATTGATTAAATTCAAAACAGGTCTAAGTGGGGCCATCCTACTGGCGTCCGTAAAGGGTTCAAGGCCTGTAACTTCTCATGTCCTTGATGATGACAACTAATTTGATATTTTTGCAATTTATAGGACGAGAACTTTCATGTAAATGCGGGAGTAACTTGCGCAAAGTTCCTTGTTAGAGGCAACAAATGCTACACAAGAATACAGTTTACATTATTTACTCTTCGAGACACAACGACAAGTTTTCTTGTCCTGCTGTTACAATGCGTTGTGTCCCGAAGACAAGTATTCTTGTCGCGCACCTTCCAAAGTCATTTCCGTGAGTTCAGCATGCAGAAAAGGAAAGAAAAAGAACATCAGCATAAAGCTGGTGCCTTCTGTTTACTTTTAAGGAAATTTATCAACTTCGTACTAAAGATTCAGGTCCTGGCTAGTTTCAAATGAAATGCGGTGTCAAGTTTATCTTCCCTAAATAGATATGAGCACTCAGAAAGAAGAAAAAGAAAAGCTATATTTGTTCTCGAGCTTCTGTAACTCAGTGGAAGTGTGTGGTTGTTCGAATATTATTTTTGTGCTTTGATTAGTATACCCTTTCTCCCTTCAGTTATGCTGTTTGCCATGGACATTCCCGGGACAAGTCGTGATTCTGATAAAAGTCCCGTATTGTCGCCGAAATAAATTACGGAAATAATAAATGATAGCGATTCCGATTTTGAAACGGACGATGATGCTAATTTAGACATCGATGGAATATTACAACTTGAATCTTCAGACAGTAACACAAAAACAATAGATGCTACTCCTAGCACAAGTTCTCAACAATCGCGCCGCGTTTCTAAAAGTTGTCGTGTCCAACATGAACTGAACTGAACAAAAGGAAATGTTACTATAATAAAATCTAGTTTGTGTGGATCTCAAGGTTTCAAATCAGATACCGGATAGTCTCGTAATAATTCGGAAATTGATTTTTTCTGTTTTATTGGAATTTACACGAGGACATCAAACAACGTGTGTTCTTAATGCATTTCAAACATGCACAAAAGTATCTTAAAGTTTGCAACACTGTGGATTCAATGGTAATAACGGTAAGTGCATTATTACTCTTTTGTTATATTATTCCATCCTTATACTTTTGAACCTGAAAGCTTCATTTCCAATAAAATAGTAGTTTCTATGTAACCAATTTTTAAAAATACCCTTAAAATGGCCGTTTAACATTTAAATCCTCCCCATCCTTCCCCGGGTCCCAAAGTGTTTAAGATAAAAATCAAATGAAAATGTCCTTTAATGTTGATGTTAGTACGTTTTTAAATACTTGTGTTTTCACAAATAATAGTGTCTCCCCCATACATATAATTACTTTAAAGTTTTTTTTTGTTTTTTTTTGAACACGATGTGTCCCCATTGGCTTGGTAAAAACCTACAGAAATCCATCATAATTGTTTATGTCAATTTACCACTGTTTTCACCTGCTTTGTTTTATTTTATTATGAGCCAGGGTAAGTATAATTAACCCTAGCTCTCCAAAAACACTTCTATGAACTCCAAATCATAGATTGGTTGTTAGGAACTATCTACCCTGCAAAAAACGGGCCGAAAGACCCTAGTAATTAGTAACGATAGGACGCTAGTACGAAAGGCATAGCAAGTTACACAATGAATATATGGTAGTGTTGTCTTTCTTGTAACGCATAGTCAACGAAAAAGTTTACATAATAAAACATGTAACTATTTGCGCGACATGAGAATAAAAAGAACTGCAATTTTTGTAACACAATTGAAAAATCTTAAGTACTTACGTCGCTTTTAATCTTTCGGAATAACACAAATTGTGCTGCCATCTCTTGGTGAGAATGTAAGTAACTTCAATACATATCGGTATGTCAGAAAAGTTTCACAAGTCTAAAATACACAACGCGCTTAGACCCAAGTTCGATATATGTTCTTAGAGATTAGAAGTAAGTTATGATAGTAATTTAAAAGTAGAAGTAAAAGTAATTATTAGTTAATTTTTAATTCGTGTCTTTATAATACCGGTACAGTCATCTGGTGAGATCATCGTTGTGAGATGAATTTCTAAATTTCAGAGCTTAATGTCGTTCTCATGTAAAAATATGAAAAGTATTTTCCATTGATCCCTGTTATTTAGGTGCGCAAGTATTGATACGTTAAAAGACCGGACAGTATATTTGTCAATCATTTCTTTCTACAAATGATCCCTGTCCTTTTTATAATGGACATTTCCAGATAAGATGATCAAGATTTGCTTTCTAGTTTTCCACATGAACAGCCTGGGTTATCCTCAAGTTGGGAGTAGTCGCCACATTTAACCGTATTTTAGGATACCAGGTTGTTTCCGTTTTTGTCATTCGCTATGTCTTCCAGCGGCTTTCATAAGGATATGTAGGTTGGATATAAGCATAATAATGAGTGCTTTTGTTGTTCCAGAGTTGTTGGAGGCGTTGATGTATTGTTCTGAGTCTAGTTGTGTAACTTGTACATGGAAATACTATTTGTTTTTTATGTGGAGAGAGTGCATCACGATTATTAAGTCAGTCAACATACAGATGCTTATCAAAATAATGGAAACACCTGAATGAAAGTGCAACTTACTAGATTAATATGGTGTCGGGCCACCTTTCGCCTTCAGAACAGCCTTGATGCGACGTGGGATGGAGGCATAGAGGTCGTGAATGGTAGCAAGTGGAATATTACACCATTCCTCGTGCAGGGCATCGGCCAGTTCTGTGAGAGAGGATGGAGGTGGAAATCGTCGCCGGAGTCCTGTTTCCAAGATGGACCACAGATGTTCAATTATGTTGAGATCTGGGGATTGGGCGGGCCAGGGGAGGTGTTGAACTTCATCCCGATGTTCCTCAAACCACGCTGCAACAACTCCAGCTGTGTGAATGGGTGCATTATCATCCTGGAATATGGCGTCATTGTCCGGGAACAACATCCGGACCATAGGATGCAAGTGGTCTCCTAAAATTGCGACATAATCGTTGGCAGTGATGCGTCCGCGAAGTGTGACCACAGGACCCAATGAAAACCATGATATTGCGGCCCACAGCATCACCGTGCCGCCGCCATGTTTCACAGTTGGGCGGAGACACTGCAGATCATACGCTTCTTTGGGCGTTCTCCACACATAAACACGGCCCGTGGTTTGGAATAGGGTGAATGGTGACTCATCCGACCATACCACACGTTTCCAGTCGTCAACGGTCCAAGTTGCATGGTCGCGGCACCATTTGCGGCGTGCTAAAGCGTTCTGGTCCCTGATGAGAGGTTTGGCCCGTGCAACACGACCCCGTAAGTTCATGTCATGTAATTCGCGGCGGACTGTGATTGTCGAAACAGGTTGGGGGAGGTGCTGATTGAGTTCCTCCGTCACTTGCGCCGCAGTGGCACGACGGTTCCGCGTGACAATGCGCTTTAATACCCGGCGTGCCCTGTCACTGATGCTTTTCTTCCGCCCACTGTTCCGCTTCCCCGATGTGGTTTTCCCGTGTGTTGTGTAGGCCGTCATCACCTTCGACACTGTCCCTGGCGACACACCTAACACACTAGCCACTGCCGTCACACTCACTCCACATAACCGCGCACCAACAATTTGCCCTCTTTGAAACTCTGAGAGGTCTCCCATTCTACACTACCTCCGTCTGCTGCAGCCACTGCACACTCCTGTTCCACGACGCCTGACGTAGTATGGAGACCGACCTAACACACCACCACCAGCAGTCCGGCGCTGCGGTCGCCACGACACCACTGCCAACCCATACATCTGACGTGTTGCCAACTACAGGTGTTTCCATTATTCTGATAAGCATCTGTATATGTTCCCTGGTACACCATTGTGGCTTGATTTCCATACTAATGAATAGTTATAGAGAAGAGTTGTTGCTTTTTGTAATATTTGTTTGACATTGAGTAGAGTCCATGAATGATGAGAGTTCCACGGTTCAGTGGCTTTTAATACACTGGTACTGTCACTTACAAAGCATGGGTTGTTTGCTAGTATATAATAATAAGACATGTCTTATTGCAAAGTTCTCCATCGAAAATTGTAGCGTCTGGAGATATCGGAATTGTTGGTCGACGTTAAGTTCAGGTATATGAAAAGACGTTCCTGTATTGTCATTTTCTAGCTTTGAGGCATCTGTGTAGACATGAATTGCTGTCGAGAAGTATTGCGTTAAGTAGTCTGGTAGTCTGTTGTTACTGATTGTCGGTATAACATCTCTGATTTTTCGATTAGAGTAAGGAGGTCAGTGAATTTCAGGTTGAAAAATTACTTGATGATAAGGAAGTAAATAGATAGGTAACATACGGATTTTTTTTAAATTTAAGGTGTGAGACTGCTGATAGTACTATGAGAGAGGTGAGAAATAGCTTCTAGGTATTGTCTGTTTGGCGCTCTTTGAGTTAATTCTGTTTGATACTTAAAATTCGGTAGGAATAGGTGATTCGTCCAACGATGTACTTTGAGTACAAATTTTGTACTATAGTATTCAGCTAAAATTCTGAATGTAGCAATATTTTCCTCCGCAAACACTCCTGACTTTGGAGGATTTGGTGGTACGCGGAACAGGTTGTACAATAATTTATATTGTAGAGTTTCCCGTTTATTCATTAGTTTATTATGATTTTGGAATTATCCATTCTCGTATTGGAGTTTTGTCATAAAATGTAGAGTAAAGGATTAATAGATGTTGGTAGTTGTACCCCAATGTTTTCCAGTTATGTAGCGACTAAATTGTATAAATCCAGCTTGGAAGTTTTTTAAATCATTTACGTGTGCTGTTCATTTTAGTTTTGAATCAAAATATATGCCTAGATATTTTAAGGATGTGACTGCTGGAATACACAGTAGCTCAGCTTTAGTCGTGGTAGGTGTCGTTTCCGTCCAAAAGTTATACTGTGTGTTTTATCTGTATTTATTGCAAGTCTTGAATCATATCTCCAGTTTTCAAGAAATTTCAGAACTGTATTTAGTTATCTAGTTGCAAATTTATAGTCATCAGAGACATAATAAGGGATCATCTGCCGAAGGAAGTAATCTAACAAGTTGTAGTAATTTGTGATGAAGGTTGCGTAGTGCTAGACAAAATAGAAGTGGGGGGGGGGACAAAAGATTTCCCTGAGACAGAGATATCGAGGAAGTTCGAAACATTGGCACGGCATCGTTGGTTGTTACTCCAATTTTCCTTTCTCTTGATAAGTTATGTAATAGTGAAAGTACTTTCGTTGGTAGATTTAGTTGTTTAAGTTGAGTAAATAAATATGGTAGTGATAAGGAGTCGTAGGTCTTTGAAAACTTTATTAAAACGAATGATGTACTTTTCTGCTGTAGAATTGCGTTCCAGATATCAGTAGTGAGGATTGCCAGGCAGTCATGAACAGCTCATCCTCTTTTAAAAGCTGTTTGTGTTCAATGTAAAAAAAAAATGAATGTTCGCTCCACCACTGTAACCAAGTTAGTACAAGTCATTCAAAAGCAGTACTATCTCAAACTCTGATTTGCTTCAGGAGAAAGCATTTCGCTTATTTAAAATGTTATTATAAGTGAAAGAAATTTTATTTTATTTTGTTAAACAGAAAATTTCGGTTTAAGCGGAACGAATATTGGTAAAATTGATTCAAGTGAATCGTTAAACAACTTTCGATTTCATCGTTTTAATTTGACTAAAGGGAAGAAAAACTGACTCAGTTCATTGACTGTGGAAAATAAAGCAGATTGAATATCCTAGAATTAGAGTTCTCCCTCTTCCAACTTCTTGCTACGGCAGGGCACTTTGAAGCTACAAATTAAACTTCAGCACACTACATCAAAAAAACTATGATACAGTCAACTATGGTATATGAAAGTTTAGATAATTTATTACTGATGAGAAGTGAGAATAATATTACTGAAAAGATAAATTAATTGGATATGTATTGGGTAAATGCAATACTTCTATCCGTTTTGATATGTCACAGGTTAGCGGAGTCCTGACCTCACAGTCGGTGTGACCAGTTCATGAATCGGTAGCCGGGTAATTAGGGAAACATTAGAGCAGGCAAAGGCAGTAAGTATAGAAGAACAGACAGCGTATCCTACAAGTGAAGTAGATACCGATAAGGAACACATCAGACACTGTTTAGTTCTAAGCTTGATAAAGACAGTAATGCAGCCGCACCCTTCCGCAACATTTATGAAGTGTATGGTGAAGATGGAATTGACGATGGCACAGGTGGTTTCGAAAATTTGGAAACGAAGACAGAAGCTGTCAGGTTCAACCACGGTCTGGAGACCGAAGAGAATCTCGATCAAAACATACAAAATAGCTCGAATCCAACCGTAGAGCAATTTTTGGAAACCATTCAGGTGCACAGGGCGCGTCGCTTTCTACCTCCTTGCTTTTCCGGTACAAAAATTGCCAGTTCTTGACACGCATTGTCACTGGTGATGAGAAATGGGTTATGTACCAGAACGTAAAGCGTCGAGGACTGTGTGTCACGTTTCTGAACCGCCTCCATCGACGTCCAAACAACAACTTCATTCCAAGAAGGTGATGTGTAACAGTGTGTTGGTGGAATGCCAAAGGCACTGGTAGCTCCTGGAATCTAACCAAACCTTTAATGTCACCTTCTACTTTCAACTGTTGGACAGACTGCGACCATTGCGATTGAAGCGGCCAGGTATCGTCAAGGAGTCTTCATCCACCATGGTAACGCTAGACCACGTGCTGCTGTCATCATCGTCAAAAATTGATGGATTTTGGTTGGAAGGTTTTACCTCACCCTATTTTCCTCACTTGGCCTCTACAGACTACCACCTCTTTCTCGCTTTCGCTCCGAAAATCTTTGATGATTTGGGTGTTGTGAAAACTGCCGTAAAACAGTTCTTCGACTCAAAACTTCAGGAATTTTAACGATGTGGGATTTATTTCCTACTAGAAATATGCAAAATATTGATGGCGATGGCGATTATGCACAGTCCTATGTGAGTTTCATTTTGTGTTGTTCATTTGCACACCAAAACCGGGCAGAGATTTTGTTGGTGCCCAATATAAATTGGTAGTTGAAGTTAAAATAGAAAAGAATACTTGTTTATTTTGTTCAAAAGTGTAGCTATTTATCAGTTATGTTAGGAAAGTGAAAATATATTACCTTAAACTAGTGTTTATTTTTACTTCCTAGATCTCGCTCTCTAGTTTGTTCCTGGGTGGTGGTTAGGATTAAGGTGGAAGATATATTGCATAGGTGCAGGCCAACTATTGTAATAATAGAGTCATACAGTGTATAGCAATTCGACCGACTAACATGAATGGTTGATAGTACATCAACAAATAAATAAAGCCTTAGGCCACTTCTACACGAGCGGGGAAAACGCGGCGGTTTTACCACGAGCAAAGCACGTCCTCTAACAAACCCATGCTTCTAAATGTATGTGTCAAACGGCGCAGTCAAACCCCTCGTGTAGGCATGTACTTTGAAAAGCATAGATTCTGTTAGTAGGCGTGGTTAAACCGTCACGGTTTTCCAGCTTGTGTAGTCACCAGGTGGAAATCTGCCGTCATCTTTCGGAGCTACAGGATGCCGAAAGCCTGTGAAATTAAGTTTAGAGTTTGATATTTCCCACCACTAAACAGTAGAGCTGAGACTACATGGTATCTTCAAAGATTTAAAAAATGTTTTTTCCAAAGCACATATTTCTAAATTGTGCAATCAGGGCGCAGGGTTTACCTAAAGGGAGTAAAGAATTTCCAGAAATTCTCTGAAATAAAGGTAGGTCGAAATGAGCTTTATGACGACTTACTGTATGCAAAGATGAAATACGCAATTACCACCATCCAGCCGACCAATAACACTGTATCTCATTCATAACAAATAACCCAAATGTTCGTTGAATATATGTCAGTCTTACTCCTTTATGTTATTGCTGAAGACTAGTATATAGTAATATGGTTGTGTATAATAATATGAAGTTCCAACAAGTTGACAAGATGAAGGTCCCCCTACAACTGTACATATTTTGCTATGCTCCTGAAGACCATCAATATCAGCCTACAACGACATTACATCTTCGTAGGTTTTAACTTCTCTAAATAGTTTAAGATTATCATCATAGATTAAAATTGTGTTGTAACGTATGAAGCTCGGAAGATCATTAATCAATAATATAAACAATAATAGGTCAAATCGGGATCCCTGAGCAACACCCGATACGAATTAAAACTATCTGATAAACTATTAATTTAAGATACATCATGTACGTTTTTAAGTATGAATCCATCCAGGGCACGTACTGAAAAATTAAGACATTCTTGTTTCTTCACTAACATAGTGTTTGAAGCTGTCAAAAACATTCCCAAAGTCAATATTATGAGGTTCTTTCACATAAAACTATGCTGACGAGGAGAAATAATGGGTGCAACATGAGAGAAAATCATCTTATATAGATAATGGTTTTAAAGACCATTTGGACAAGCCGGCAAAATTGAAATTTGTCTATTTGCTTCAACTGTTGAGGTGTCCCTGAAGTTTGGAATGGGTGTTATTTTTGCGTTGCATTCTATCTATAAGCGATCACTATAAGTACCAGCAGGCGACAGAGGTGATTATGACTAAGCTTTAAGCTGTATCTTAATCCAACGGTGCAACGTCGAGTGTAGTGTTAGCAACATCCTGTTGTGCCCTGTTTAGCTCCGTTGTTCGATTTCGAACGGTAGACGAACATGTAATAACAGTTGAATACCTAATGGACGCAAGGTACTTGTACGAATGTTGAAGGTCGTATTCCGAAGAAATGAGAATTAAACTTTTGTTAAGGGCCTTTAGGCAACTTTGGCTCAGGCCGAAGAAAGTTAAACCTAGAAAGTTGTTATGGTATGTAAACATTATTTGTGTGCTACTTATTTGTATTTATATTACTATTGTTTATTAATTCAAGATCTTAATTGCCAAAAATGTATATAATTCATTTATCACATGTAACTAATTAATGTTTATATGTCGTGTTATTCATATTTCTCAATGATTCAAATTATAAATCGGAAGTTTTCAGTCAGATAGTTTCAGGCCATAAACCCAAAGGTTTGTGCTACTTCAACCAACTTAAAATCAATATGGTATGGTGCCTAAGCAAGTGTAAATATGAAGAAATATCGGAATATTAGTGCTTAGATGGTTTCAAAAAGCTTTCATACATCTATTTTAAATATCAAAGAAGAATTTAAAGTAAGTTAAAGGCGTGTACAAAGGCATGAATAATTTAATATAATTTGAGGTAGTTGATATTGTCACCAACAGATGGAAGCACTATTTTGTATAATTTTATACACATCTGATTCTTTCTAAAATACCAGAAATACTGTTATGAAGTAGAATGTTATGATTTAGTACATTAAGTAATTATATCTGAGAGGTACAAACTACATGTTTATGTCAGTTTTATATTGTAACTATTGGGCTAATCGAAATGCACGCAAATGTATGGTTTGCTTGTCAATGTAAATAGCCGATGTGTGTTACATGACACCCTATTGAACGATTTAATTTTGCTTTATCTCATCTTCAACACAGCACAGACTACGTTTTACCAGACAATAATCAACTAACTGCTCTAATCACACCTTCCGACATTAACGAAATACTAACATACGAAATACTAACATGTAAAAGAAACATTGCACCTGACACAGACAATATCAAGGAAGCTCCGTATATCGCAATTCATATACTTTGTGTTACCTACAATTTTATTCTTCAAATAGGGTACATACCAGCCGACTGGAAACCCTTAAAAAATACTCTTGTTTTTAAAACATAATAAGCCTCCAGCCGAAGTCACTTCATACAGACCAATTCAGCTGACAGAAGTCTTTAGCAAAATACTAGAACGAATATTAGTAAAAAAGGCTACATGTTCATCTAACAGAATGCAGTCTACTTCCGTATTATCTAGCACGTTTCCGACCAAAACACAGCATAACAGATCAACTCCTCCACTTAAAAAATATCGTAAGCAATTACTACAACACAACCAAACCATCATGTCCAAAACTATTCGATCTAAAACATTCGACAAGGTCACGGGCTAATCTCCAAATTACTCAACTTCAAATTGCCACTCGCATGCATGCATCAGGTTCACATACAACTTTCTTGCCTGCCACCTTATATACATTTCTATAAACAATAGCTTATTGTATCCGTTATTTATAAATTCAGGAGTACCACAAGCCTCAGCACTGTCACCATTATTATACTTACTGTTTGTAGCCGACATGCCTCTACCTACTCCAAACGTTCAATATTTCCAATCCGCAGATGATACAGCCTTCCTAGCATTACGAAAAACAATAAATCAAATTCACACATCGTTACAAACAACAATAGAAGTCTGTATGCAGTGATACAAAACCTGGAGACAAAAATTAAACCTGACTACAACTCAGACAATCGTATTTAATATCCCCAAGAAAACGAACAAGAGTGGACAAAAATCCCGACCAGTTGGACATCTATGTCAACAACACCTTGACGTGTGACTGCTCCGCTCAACTATAGCAGGCACAAGAGTTTTCCAAACACAATATTTCAGAATAACCAGCACAATAAGTTTACCTTCAGATATTCTTATTGCAGCAGTAATAAGGATATCTGAAGTGTTTTTCAGCAACAGAACTATGCATCAGACATAAGACTTGTTTCCACAACAGCGGCTATAAAAAAATTAGCTGATTACTAATTCATTACAGTGAGTTAATTTCAGATATAATTATTTATATATCATGTTTCCAAGAAACCCAGTTTTACGGCAATCGAAATTTAATCTTGAAACTTCAATAACCCAGTAGCACAGCGAGATGAGACCCACATGAACTCGACATCAGCCTCGTCGGATTTAGACTGGCACATTTTTACCCAGTTATCTCCGTTAGGGGTCCCACATAGGAACTAGGTGGGTTTGCCGATGTTGATTTGCCTACTTTGTGTAATGTGGGTTCCACATGGGAGCTGGGTGTGCTTGCCCATGTCAGATTTGCTTACTTTGTTCGATGTATGTCAGTCCCACATGGGAATCAGGTAGGCTTGCCTACCAAAAAATGCATGAAAATGTTTCCTTTTGCTATGGAATGAATTTGAAATATGCGAAACTTAAATTTCTGTGGCTTGTGTGGTAATTACATGAAGATATTAATTGTTCGGTACGACGTCGAATGATGTCCATTAATCTAGTTTGAACTACGCAGATCGTTTGACAGCTGTTCATGGTTTTGAACGTTAACGCCATAAGCGGGAAGCGAAGGGGACAGTTGAATATTTTGCTTCTACTGCTAGCTGTGTACGATACGACTGAGAAGAATATTATTGAAGGTATGTACTGGGGTTAGTGCTCCGTTTTTATGTAACGTTTAAGTTCTTTACTAGAATAGTATAATAGAATAGGTTATATCCAGTGGTAGCTTGTGGAAGCAATCTAGTCTGTTTCCATGAACGATGTCGACAATAGTTTACGAGACTCAGCCAAACGGTTACCTCTACCCTTTGTTCACCATGTACTAGGGGAGAAACATTTTCCAGATATTGTATGCGAGAAATAATAGGTCATAGATATTGTATAGATCCACATCAGTTAGCCAGCAAGCTAGAACGACGTTGTGGGTATGGGGTAGATCTGGGTGGATCAACATGGATCCCACATAGATCGGTATGGGTCAGCCAGGGAACAAGAACTACGATTTGGGCAAGAGGCAGAACTAGATGGTCCGACAGATTAACGTGGGATCAATCTTGATTTGGAAGGATTCACGTAAGACTCATATAGATCGACGATAAACAGATGTGAATCGACATCGTTCCCACATGTGAGTTAATGTGGGCAAAATGTTTGTCATTCTACCTCGATCGCATCGACATCGATTTCGATACGACCAAAAAACCACATGTGGATCGACACAGGCCCATCAAGTCGTTTTGATGGGTCGTATTACTAGGGTTATTTCCCTTGTGGATTTCGGGTACAACTTGGTTTTCATCAACCTTATGTATGCATAATAAATTTGATAGTGAAAAATGTTTGTCATACGAAAACGCAGAACTGATTTTAGTACTTTTTGGTATGAAGGTCATCTCAAGCTTTTAAGGTTATTTATTTGATGATGCGGTTCGCATGAGTGGAGATAATGTATCATGAAAAACTAGTCAATCCATTGTTGATAACAATGAAATGAATAAATTTATCCATTTTTAATTTAAACAACAATAAAAATAATTAAATAAATATTTTAAACTAGTATTTAAGCCTATCTACGCCAGACATCTTCTTAGATATCATTGTTGAACGGATGTGGTCATCACAACACCACCGAAATAACACTTCGTCAACGTACAGATCGTAATTTTATTTCAGGTTTTTGATGGTTGAGGAATGTTTGAAGCAGTGAGAAAGAAGAGATTGTAAATTAACTTGCTTTAGCTTTGCTGGCTTCGCCCCCGAACTTG
>JAGDQP010039515.1:0-17697 GCA_022664845.1 Lepisma saccharinum | reverse complement strand
ATATATATATATATATATATATATATATATATATATGATTTACATATTCGACATTTTGACTTTGCTAAAAGAAAAACTTCGGCAAACTTTATTTTGTATCTATGAGCCATGTTAGTAACTTTTGACATCAATCCGTCACAATTATATGAGTGCATACTTGTTCAAATCCACAAATATCCATAGCCTTAGCGAGATTTGAACCCGCGATCTTGGAGACGATGGCCTAACACCTGACTGACACCCCACGACTGCCTCTATCGGCTTTGACCTAACAAAATTTTGGCTTTGAAAGCTTATTTGTTCACGAGATTATTTACGTGAGAATTTCTTATCGCGATATTTGGATCACTCCGAGTCACTTACGTTCTACTCGGGCATCGAACCTTCTACCCATGTATAAGAAAGTGATAAGCGGAACCACTCAACTGTAGATAAATGCGAAGTGGATATGACGAAGAAGAAAAAAAAACTTTGTGTCATCTGGCGGAGTAAGAAAGAAAGATTAAATATTTTTATATGAACGGAAATGTGGACTGTACGGAAGAGTGTTGAAGGGCGGATGGAACCCTTTGAAATGGTCATAGGAAGAAGATTGGGAAAAGGATTGAACAAGTAGTACGTGAGAGCAGAATTATATTGCAGATAAAAAAAGGAAAGGAAAGGAGAAGAAAGGAAAAGATGGGAAAGAAAGTATAGGAAAGGAAAGCAGAGGAAAGGGAAGGAAAGGAAAGGAGAGGAGAGTAAAGGCAAGGAAAGGAGAGGAGAGGAAAGGAAAGGAGAGGAAAGGAAAAGAAAGGAAAGCAGAGGAAAGGACAGGAGAGGAGAGGAGAGGAAAGGAAAGGAAAGCAGAGGAAAGGACAGGAGAGGAGAGGAGAGGAAAGGAGAGGAAAGGAAAGGAAACTATTTAGGACATTGATTATATTAAATGTGTATATTTGAAAGCTACAATTGAAAAAACAAACAATATGATTGAAGAAACGTTAGGAAGAGGAAGAAAACAGATCCAATTAAATCATTTACTAATTTATTTAAGTAACACCGCAGAATAAGGTTTCAAGAAGATGTACACAATATGTCTAATATGGCATTAAAACATGATTATGAAAACCTATAATTAAAAACAATAATTGTGAGCAATTAAACATATTACATTATTACATGCGAGAACAACATTAGAACTCCTGGCTCTTTTGTTCGTTTTTACTGTTCCTGAACATACAGAGATTCATATTAAACATATCTCATGTCTTGTTTTTATACCAATAAATCTATTGTACGTATCTCTTGAATCGCAAGATAGGAGATTTCTACATCGCATTAGTTTCAAGTCTCCCCTTCATGAAATAAAATAAATTTTGGCCAATTTTTTATTTGAGGAACTCGTATAAACTGATTTAGGATAGCCCATCGGGAAAATCTGCCTAATTAATTATTATTTTGTCCACTCAAAAGAGAAAAAAAAAATGTATTCTGTGGTACATAGTAGTACATTTTTATTTAACTTATTTATCAGACCAAAAGAAGCACATACGATTCAATCAGACAATGTTACTTCTCATATATGTGACAGGCTTAGGCAATATCTGCCTTTCTTGTCTATCAATGTAAGTAAAAAAAATAATAATGCAAGGTTATCGAAATATGTTTTGTCGTGAGTGTAATACAACAATAATATGTAAACTACATTGCCTTATTTTCATGGTTTATTAATAGTAAGCAATGAGTGAAAGCTTACAAATTGTGCTTACGAAAGAAACGTACAATGTATTACGTTTTGGAACTGTATCAGCGTTATCTTCAGAGTTTTTCTCCCATCTGTCCATATTTGGGATCATCACCTCTGTTTCTGGGAGAGCATATCACTCGTCCTTTCGTTTTCTTCAGGTCACGCTTTTTCCCCTCGCTTGCTTTGCCCTTACATTCGTTCAATTGTTTCCCATTGGCTCGTCCGTTGTGTTCTTGATTGCTGATTCTTTTCTGCTTCCTGTTTTTCTCCTTCTCTTATCTTCTTCTGCTGTCTTGAGGATATATCCCCATTCCTTATTTATGCTGTCCTTTGTTCCAGCTAATAATTCTACTCCCAAATTCCTTTATATTACTTACTACTCTCAATGCTTTTACCAAGTTCTATCTTGTAGTTCTAGGATGTCTGTTTCATCCCATGTAATGACATGCTTCGTCTCTTACCCATGTTTATGCACTGCATTTTTTCCCTTTCCTAGTCTCACATTATCTTTTTGTTGTTTAGTCTCTGCTCCATTCTCATCTTAATTTTTCTACATGCACCACATCACACTCCTTGCACTTCAGTTTTATGTAACGATTCTTACGCGTTGTTTTCATAACATTACGCAACCGAAATTCATGCTGACAAACCACTACAAGACACCACACTGAGAAAAACGATTACATTGCCAGTAATGTGAATGTAACATTTGCAGTATTACGTAGGTTGCATAGATAAATACGTATTACGTAAGAAAGCCACGTTCAATGAAATTGGCGAATAGTGGTTTCTGCATTACAAGTAATGTCAAGTGGAAAAAGTCTTTATTCTGTATGTTCCCTACGACTAACTGTTGTTCCTTCATGCCATAATTTTGGTCGGTCGAAACATCCTGCCGATTGGTAAAACGAATAAAGTAACATCATATAGGAACACTGTCAAGCAGGATGGAACCCGCTGCCAAGAATGAAAGGAGAAGAAGTCAGTATATACATTACAGACGGCAATTTCCTACGTAATAGCAGGAGCCACTTGCAGTAACACTATAATGCTAGAAACACATGATTTTCAGGACAGTGTTGGTTGTGTTGCAAGTTGTTGCGGTGTATTACAAGTAGTTCGCGAGATGGTAGCACAGTTTTATTCATGGCCAGAATCTAGGTGTAGTTATTATGTATGGGCGATCTATTTTAAGGTAAGCATGAAAGGCAACAAGATTAATATTATTAGTATGTGATAATTTAAAGATTTCTGAATGTATTTATGTTACTGCTCATATGTAAAAGAAAAATACGCGCAATCATATTATTGTATCATGTTGTATAAGTTGAGAAGTTAGGTTATCGATGCAAATACCAACATTAATCGGATTTAACGTCAGATTTATGAAATAACAAAACACATTTCGAATATCTGTAATTTGCTTCTCGGGGCATTTTGCTCTAGAATGAAGTTATTAATTTCAATATTAACTATATGGAGAAGCAGGAGGAAGTATCATGTAATGGCCTTACGATACGGGTGCATCATCCATTGTTTCCGTCTGGTAGACTTATACATTTTAGAGGTAACTCGCGCACAAGATGTACGGACCGTCCTTCCAGGAAGGAAGGAACCTACAACCACGACTATCGGATTGCCAGTACGTAAGGAGGAACCCTCTTTACGAGCCTGGGTTTACCTGCAGGAAGGAAGGACGGCGGCTACGTACTGGCATGTTAGTGCAAATTACTTCATGACGTTATGAAGTCGCGCCTGCAGTTCGCTTACCAGGCAGGAGCCAACAGCATTTTACACAACACGCCCGATAATGTTGTTAGCTACGTCTGTACGACTATCTCCGGAAATGTAAGACTGCAGTAGGAAACGTACGGATTTAAGGAGGTTCCGTCCGTAAATACTAGGAAAAAAATTCTCCGTGCACTGATCAAAAATAGACAATCGTGGCAGTTTGTACACTCTATGAGCATCTTCCTCAGTGAGAGAATGAATGTGATTGGTGGATTCAGTTACTGATATAACCATCTCCTCCAGTATTGGAGATGATGACAAGTTTATCGTTTTTAGATGAGCTCAGTCTAATGATGCTATGACTGTTTAGGTTTGATCAGTGATGTCGTTTAATGCTGTGTCAACATTAAGTTCTGTTGTGTGATATTATCAAAACAACGCTTAGCAGTTGTTATATAAAATTTAACTGCAAGGAGTGTGAAGTGTTGTATATCTGAAAATTAAGAATAGAGCGGCAGGAGGAACGGCACTAGTCGAGGAACTTTATAAATAGGAAAGTGCTAAATGGAGAAAGGAGGAGCTTCCGAAGGAATGGAAAACTTCAATAATAGTTCCCGTTTATAAAAAAGACGATAAACCGGACTAGAACAATTAACGCTGAATTCAGTTACTCTCAACATGTTGAAAAGTATTGAGAATTGAATTCACCAATGTGAAGTTTGAAGAAATAGATCCACGTTGGTCAAAGATTTTCGCCTTAAAACAAATTTTAGAGAAGAAGTGGGAAAACAATGAAACGGTGCACCAACTATTCATTGATTTTAAGAAGGCTTATGACTGTATTAAAAGAGAAAAACTATACAGTATCCTGGTACAATTTGGAATTCCGAAGAAACGTGTTGAAGTACTAACGATGTGTCTCAACGACCCCATAAGCAGAGTACGGATATTTCAGATGATTTCTAGATTTGCAACGGATTGAAACAAGGTGATGCTTTATCACTACTGCTGTTTAACTTTGCGTTAGAATATCCGATTCTAAAAATAAAAGAGGACTGAAAGGGACTAGCATTGAATGGTTTGCCCAGGATATAATCAGATGGCGAACGTTTGTTACTGTGGCGATGAACTTGCGAGTTCCATAAGTCCTAGAGTAAGTAAATAAGTAAGCAAAAAAAGAGTGAAGAACAAGCTAAGGAAAAAAATGATAATGTTAGACTGGTGGTTGAAAAACACTGCTCTAACAGGCAGAGCCATTCACCCAATATCGATTAATGTATATTTCGTTTCCTACTTTACGATTTCTATAAATAAACGGTTGCTTTTAAACTAAGAACACATTATTGTTATGAATAAGATTTTTGGTCACTGCGTCTGTCTTTATAGACGAAAGCACTTTCAATCATGCTGTACGGACGTCTCCTGATGTGTCCAATTCCTCTACGAAATCTGGTCAAAGATTCTTTCTAAGATGTCGATACAGTTACTTGTAAATACTTAATCTCGCTCATTAAAAAACTTGAATTTTTTACGACTTTTATGCACCTTCGAATCAGGCTAGGATAGGGTAGAGATGAGGATGTTGAAAGGAAGTCGACGAGGGTCTAGTTTGAAGGTACCATACCGGCATTTGCCTTGTGTTACTGAGTAATAAGCCTTAAATCTCAGTGAGGAATCGTTCCAAGAACCTTCCGATTGCTAAGCCAATGCCATACCAACTCAGTTACAAGTTTCCATGTTGGGAACTGACTTCGGCCCTCCGAATTCGCTTAATTTGAATAACTTCGTTAATGTCATAGACGGAATGAAAATTTGGAATTATATGGTTTATTCATAACAAACGCTGTCTTGATCAACACATTAATATTATTTTCGTAAGTTTAAGTCTCAAATACTGAAAATGGAGTGTTCACGACATAACTTATTTATTTTTTATGCAATAAATTTTGCATTCGAACATTTTGCCTACCCGTAAAGGAATTTTATCAATACATTAAACACAGGAAAAGGTAGACTGGTGCATTAAGGGTTGACTAAGGGAGAAAAAACATACCAAACACGAACCCCAGTGATCTGATAGTGTAATTTCACATAACACTGACATAGTAAACATTCCCTTGAATAGGATGTGGGCAACAAATGAACAATTTGCCCATTTCGTAACATCAATGCTAGAACAGATCGGTAGATTGGTACAGGTGTCCCATACATGTGTGTGACAAATACTAAGTTGATGAAAGAACAATAGCTGGTCTTTTGAGATAGTTTTCTTCTGCATGGTCATGCTTTTGTCTTTATTCTGTCTACTGCTGGATCCCAAGGAAAGGACTTGTTTTCTTGATGAGAGGAACTTGTGAACTACATGCCGGAACTTCCTGTTATTAGCGATTTTTTGATTGGCGAAGAAGTAATCAAAACTGCAGATGAGGTGCTAATTAGTAGCAAACAAGTTCGGGAAATATGGTGTGTGTGGAAGGGTTTCATACTGCAATTTACTAACAACGAAACCTATCAATGCTTCAAACTGCTTTCTCGACCAAACTTGGTAGAGGAGTGAAGTACATCAGGAAACCACCAGAAAGCATGATTAAAAGTGCTTTCGTCCATAGAGACGGGCTAAACGTTTCATTCATAAGAATACGTACTTATCGTGTGATATAAATCGGAAAGCATGCGTTTATTTGTAAAATGTTAGAAATGATGGAAAACAAATACACATGAATAGATACTGTGTCAATGCGCTATCTTTTATAGGATACGTTTGTTATGGCCGCCATCTTGAAGCCACACCTTGCTCAATATTTTAAATGGAAAGGGGTCCAGATAACATATCAGCCTGGACTATATTTTTTCCAGAAATACATTGTTCAAGTCAGTTTTGCCATAACTGTATTTTTGAGAGATATAATGAGATGTGATATGAGTAATTGGAAAGTTTGGAAATACTCTGTTCTTCTTGAGACACTGCAAGAAATGAAGACCCAATACAAAAGCAATGAGTATTGAGGACCACCTACCTACTGCTCATTACTTGTGCATTAGATTTCCTGTATTTTTCTTACTGACTTACTTTTTTTTAACACAAAACAGAAAGCGCATTAATTTGGCTCATCAGTCTTCATCTCGCTGCTCTCTCGCCAACTCAGTTATATATGGCGCCCGACGGGGCTGAAGCAATTTTCATAAAACTTAGTTGCTGGGTAAAAGGATAAAAACGGGTAGAAACTGAACTATGATTGTCGATACTAAATCAAATCAACCAATCCTTAAGTCTCTTTCTAGAAGCTAAGCAGTATATTTGATCGTTGAGATCCTCCAATCAAATGAGATCGTTGAGGCCTTATGTTAGACTCCAGTCACTAAGCGGCCATAGCTCAGTTGGTAGAGGCGTTGGTTAAGCAATCGAAAGGTCCTGGGAACGATTTCTGTAGCTGCCCGTTCGTACTTAGGTTTTCCCAGCGTCTTTCCACAGATACCAGACAAATGCCGAGATGATAACTTCAGACTAGGCCCTTGCCGACTTCCTTCTAACATCTTCTTCCCTCCCCTATTCCGCCTGATCCATAGTTGTCTAAAGTCTTTAACTAAAGTCAAATTAGGTTAGAAGTCTAACAACATTGTGGCCTGTTTCGAATTTATGGATTGCTTGTGCCTCTGATGGTCCCTCCGTCAACAATATGCGCTGCAGATTGTTCGCAACAAATTGTTTAAGCGGAAAGTTCCCACCGTTCACCAAAATAAGAAAGCGAGGGATCATAGAGTATGATGAGATTAAATAACGATAAAAGTTTGGTTCCTCACTGGTAATACATGCACGGAATTCACAATTATTGATTTGCATAATGTCTTACACCGTTGACGTATGTACCTTTCTCCACTGTTACTGTATTCAACTTTTCTCGCGTATGTTCAAATTCACTCCTGGGGTACGCCTTATTCATATTCAGGATAATTGTTCTTCAACACAACTTGTTGATAATTAACGATGGATTAGACAAAGACAGTTAATTATTTATATGACAAAAGTACTCAGAGATTGTACACTAAAGTCAGTAAACAAGATCTGGCAAATTGCGCATAAAATGAACTTGCAAACATCGTAAGAGAATCTGATATTAGAGAAATCCGCTTGCGTCAAGCAAGATAATTCTTCTTTAATAACTGGAACTATCTGTATTTAACTTAGTCTCTCATTAATTGTAAGTCTTGCGTGTCGTCTGCAAAACTGTTTTGTTTTCTTTGGTTTGGATGTCTGAAAAAAAAAATCCGTCCTGCTGCACGCGAGACTTCTTCCATCAGATAGATCAACATGCTTTGTAGAAGCACATCGAAAACACAGCTACAAGTGCATGTCTAATGTATTATACAATGAATATGGACCTTTTGATTTAATATGAACGTGATTTTAATACTAAAATAACATGCCACACTGTTTTGTTTATCTAATTTTCTATTTCATAATTATCAGCGGTTTCAGAATACATGAAACTATTTGAGTGTTTGTTGTAATGAGAATCAGTGTTTGCTGCAACTACTGAATAAGAGTAAAGTTGCCATAATCGTACAATTTCCTAAATAATTCCACTACCTTGTGGGGAAAACGCATAGTACTGCCTGCCACATAATGAATTTGTAATGAACTACTCATTATACCCATAATTCACCAGTTATCTCATCGTCTGAGAAAGGTACTCTGTACTGTGAAAAACAACAAGTAGATTGATATAAGAAATGGCCACCTTTCGGTAAATGTGTTCCTCTGGATAGTACTTATTTCTGATGATATGGTTGTTTAATATATACTTTGTAGGTAGTGTTGACGCTCAAGGTCACTTTCAGTGGTAGTATGGAATGCTTATTACTATGGCGTAGTTTCCTAAATCGTACCTTCACCATGTTGATTAAATCGTACCATTTCGATTTCGACGACTTCTCTTATTAGTGATTTCTTTGTTATTTATTTTCAGTAGTCAGTGAAATAGCAAGTATGATCCAGAAGATATGTAACAAGGCTCGGTAGAATTTACGGAAGGAAATATTGGATTTAATGAGCTTTCGTTAAATTTGAATTTTATTTATGGTCTTTAGGCATCTAATGCCCAAGCCGGAATAGGGGAGGGGAAATGATTCGGGAAGGTGTTGGCCAGGGCATATGCTGAAGGTGCAATCCCGGCATTTGCCTGGTGTGACTCAGGAGAATCCCTGGAAAAACCTCAGGATGGTCGGCCGCTGGGATCGAATCCACGACCTCCCGAATGCTACGCCAACGTTCTATCACTGAGCTACGGCGGCTCGCGGAGAGCGCTTTCGTAAATATCAAATATCAAAACTAACCTTTTTGATACATGAATAAGTTCAAAAGATATGCACGACGGTCGCTCAAAAATATATCATTGGGCCAAAATAAGCTTGTGAGACGCCAAACAGAAAGCCACAAAAACTGCCTTATTAACTGCTATACCACATATTTTTTTTACCAGAAGCAAAATAAGAACTTTTAAAAAGTAACTTCAAACGTTAGGAAAACGTCAGCAGATATAAAGCATCCCCGAGAAGGAGGAGCATTAAGGTTCGAGAAGAAACGAAGTTTCTTTCTGCATCTTACAGAATTAAGTTGGTATCGTAATTTCTGTAATGAAGCTGTTGTTGAATACATGGTGCTATGTTTAAGGTGTAATCAGTGGGTGCACAAATAATGCGCTAGGACGAGCAAAAATATAAGGAAGTACATAATGCCTTTGGCTGTGTTTGAAACAGTGTGATAATACTTGATATTGAGGCAAGGAGGTAAACCTGTAAGGTTGTATAGTGTATTAGATTTCTTTATCCTGTTTGTAGACTTGTCTTATATTTGTTACATTGCATACATGATTACCACACTACTATAGTCTATCTTTTTCTATTGAAAGTGACAAGTGCGGTGATCATTTTCGTTTTTTTTTTTCATACTATTGTTTGGGCACATATTATAAGTAAAATATAACAAAAATAGCCAATAGTCTTATCGGTGTGGTGCTGGATATTCATATTAATATCATATACTTTGTATATAATATATTATCTTTTAACATCTAACTAAATGCTTCATTAGTTTTCCGATATTTCTATCAAATATTCAATGAGAGAAAATACTAAGAAATGATAAACACAATTATCGAAGTTTTCTTTTTGT
This sequence comes from Lepisma saccharinum, assembly GCA_022664845.1. Taxonomy (NCBI): domain Eukaryota; kingdom Metazoa; phylum Arthropoda; class Insecta; order Zygentoma; family Lepismatidae; genus Lepisma; species Lepisma saccharinum. Next base: position 8,068 of record JAGDQP010039515.1, on the reverse strand, counting down.
TCTCTTTTTCTTTTAATACTTGACATTCTGGTACGATTTAAGAAACTCAAAATTAATATGCTTTAAAAGACTGTTTCCTAAATCGTACCGTTTGAAAGGCTTAAGAAAAATGCGTAATATCTATCAGTAAATCAAGGAACTAATTACTCTAAAAAATGTATTTTTTGCCTAAAATGTATCACTTTATATTCATGTACTAATATTTTTTCTTTACCTTTATTCCTTGATTTTTTTTTTAAAAAAAACAATCTTAACTGCTAAGTGGTACGATTTTGGCAACCTTACTCAATAACTGATAAATATATGGTTATTAATATATGAATAATGATGTGTGTAAAAACGACTTGTCTGTATATTTCAATACTAGTTCTAAATGAAAAAAAATGGGCTTTTGACTGTTTTGGACCCTTTCTGATTTTCCCAATCTAAAGAGTATTTCATTAGTTTATCATTAATCACAACCGTAGAGTTAGGAATATAAATAGAGGGAACCTTAGGCTGTTTTGTTGGAGAGGGGAATGAAACTAAGAGACGAAAGGGACGAGGCATTTCGGCCATATTAACTGGCCCCATATTTATAGACCCTCTTTTCCGAGTATTACCTCTCTGAGGTTCATTCATCCTCCTATCGAAAAAGGGCAATCCTCACAAGATGGTTGCCGATGAACCATAATTTGGCTTCATGTGACGTCATATATGTTCTCTCTATTTTCTTCCTAACTCTATGATCACAACAATAATGAGGAAGAGAACGTTGTCATTATTCTGTGAGTATTAGTTCTGGTAACATTGGGCGCAGTCAATGGAGTCGCGCTCTTTGAGCTTTTGAACCCTTTAGACTCTAAAATGTTTTGAATAACAAGAAATTTCTGAATCAACCTAGTAATCCACACAGGAAGATGTCACATATACAGTAAACAGTTGCTTAGCAAATAAGGCTTAATTTCACAATTTTTGGCGGTGAGTTCGGATTAGCTATAACTATTACGCGAAATAATATGAAGTTAGGAATGCATTCGCATTGTTCACGAATGATGGTAGAGAATTAAATAAGACAACAGAATTGAAAAGCAGCACTGTAACATTCAATGGATTGCCCAGTAAAGGGGAAGATATTTTGGGATGGAATTCATTTAGATTTCTGTACTTGTTTTATGCACGTTTCAAATATCAATACGTGCTGTACAGGTGTGTTAATTAGGTCTCTCCTTAATTATCCCAATCTAGTAATATAATGGGGTCTAATAATTGGGGTACACTTTACTTTACGACCCGCAAATAATGTAACATTGCAAGGAAAAATTTAACATTCAAACCTGTGTGGAAGTGTTGCAAAGCAAAATATAGCAACAGTTTCCAGTCAAGGATGTGTAAAATGAGAGCGAAAAACACTTGGGACTATTTAGCTAAATTGCGCGGTGAGGGCGAGTACATGAGTGTGTGTTAAACACCTTGTGCGTCGCGTGAAGTGAGAAAAATAATTCCTAATTATAGCTACTTAAACCAACCCGTCTTCACTTATTGTCGGTTGTTCGACATACTTTTCCTGATTTTTGTAGAAAAATCACTCATAACACTAAGTGAGGTCATCAGTGCCGGATCTAAGAGGGGAGGGCAAAAGGGGGCGGACGCCCCGGACGGCACGTATAGGGGGCGGAAAACAGCTAAAATTAAAAAATAAAAGCTCCTAAAAAAGGCAGTAAAATTGTCTTTTAAATTGAAACTGACCTAAAAGTGTTAAAAATTTTCAATATCGGCGGGCCAAGACGTTTTTTTATGTTATTCCATACAATCTACCTTCATCTTTAAAATTCAAAACCACGATTCAAGTCAGAAAGGCAGGTCCACTGCCTTACTAGAGTTAGTAATAGCGATGCCACCACAGACTCCAGAGATGATAACAAAAATACACTACCGTCGTGTCGGTCGGTAGCGTTGTTTGGATAAAGTACGTTGGAAAGGACGGCAAAAGAGTGGCAAAATTTAACTTTGCACCCATAGGAAAATTTCTAGATTCCGCACTCGGGCAATTGGTATCCCTCCGCATGCCGTTATGTTCGTTATCAATTATTCAACTCGAGTATGTAGATAACGAAAAAATAATAACATTGACTTTTGTGACACTTTTTTGGATTGCTCAACGAAAGATGCAGCGAAGGAACGTGTAGGTGAGAAGAAACAACAGAAAAACACACCTTGGTTTGATGAAGAATGCTTTAAGCTTCATGATGAATGGAAACAAGCAAGGCAACGATGGCTAAGTAATAAAACTGAAGCAAATACCAACCACTACAGTAACGCGAAAGGCAACGCCACAGACGGGTTCAGAAAAAAAGCGCCAATATCTGACACAGAAGATTCAGGAGATAGAGGAAAACGGCACGACGAAAAACATACGAGATCTATACACAGGGGTAAACTCGTTAAGAAAAGGTTACCAGCTGAGGTTAGGAATGATTAGAAATGAACGCGGAGATCTTCAGACGGATCCGACTAAAATTATCGATGTGTGGAAAAATTATTTCGACAAACTTCTTAATGTACACAACGGGGAACAAACAGAGGAATTTGAAATCCATACCGCAGAACCGTGGATATTCGAACCAAACGAGATCGAAATCAAAATGTCAATAAAGAAACTGAAAAATTTCAAATAACCGGGAATAGACAATATTTCAGTCGAATTAATTAAAGCGGGAGGAACAGTACTAATCAAGAAACAACATCAATTGATAAGTGCTATATAGAGAAAGGAGGAGCTTCCAAAGGAATGGAAAACCTCAATAACATTTCCGGTTTATAAAAAGGTGATAAATCAGAACTACCGTGGAAGCTCATTGGTCCCAACATGTCACGAACTACTGAGCAATATTCTGCTAACTCACCCAAGCGTAGACGTAGATGAAATAATTGGAGATCACCAATGTGGATCAGAAGAAATAGATCCACTTTGGACCAGATTTTCGCCTTGAGACATACCTTAGAGAAGAAATGTGAATACAGTGGGGCTTTTCACTAGTTATTCATTGATTTTAAGAAAGCATATGAAAGGGGAAGACTCTATCAAAAGGAAAAATCTATACAATATCCTGGTACAATTTCGATTTAAAAAAAACAACAAAAAAACTATTCAACTAGTGAGGATGTGTCTCAGCGACCCCATAAGCAAAGTGCGGATAGGTAATAATATGTCAGACGCTTTCTAGTTTCCCAACGGATTGAAACAAGGTGATGGCTTGTCACCATCACTGTTTAACTTTGGGTTTGATAGACGATTCAGAAAATAAAAAAGGACAAAAAGCGACTAACATTGAATGGCTTGAATCAACTGTTCATATACATGGATGTTGTAGATTTAATAAGTGACGATATAGACGCACTACAAAGTAACATCGATATATTCGTATAGAAGCGTGCGATAAGATAGGTATACGGGTAAACATTGAGAAAACAAAATATATGATAGCAAGCCGAAACACTGACAATGAACGAAATTGATACATAACAATTAACAATGAGAACATAGAGAAAGTAAACAAATTAAAATACTTAGAAGCATATGTAACAAACAAAAACGAGGTCACGAAAGAAATAAAAAGTCGCTTAGCATCGGGCAACGCATGTTTCTACAAAATCCATACATTCCTAACCTCGCGATTAATATAAAGAAATTTGAAATTGAAAATATACAGAACGATTATTCTGCCGGTAATATTTTACGGTTGCGAAATTCCGAGTACGACCCTAGCAGATAGACATAAATTATGAGTGTTTGAAAATAAGGTTTTGAGAAAGATATACGGGACGAGATGACTGGAGAATGGAGGAAACTGCATAAGAAAGAACTTCACGGACTTTACAACTCACCCGATGTTGTAAGAATAATGAAATCGCAACGACTAAGATGGACAGGTCATGTAGGTCGGATGGGGGAGAAACGAAGATTTTATTACATCTTGGTTGGTAAGCCGGAGGGAAAGAGACCGTTGGGAAGACCGAGACGACGTTGGGAGGATAATATTAGAAGGGATCTTCGAGAAGTAGATATTTGTGATGAAAACTGGCTTGATCTTGCTCAGGTCAGAATCTTATGGAGAACATTTGTTACTGTGGCAATTAACTTGCGAGTTCCGTAAGCCATAGAGTGAGTAAGTTTTGGATTGCTGGTTGTCGCTAGGTGGTTATAGAATTATCTGTAATAATTATTAGCAAGTGAACGAGTGATATAGACGTAGATAGAGCTCAATATCTGTGTGGATTACTGGGTTGACCGGGTCGCTGAGTGCATGAGTCTTTCGTGCTTGCTGGCATTCGACGGATAATTTGCTGAGCCGCTTAGAGAGCGCTCACTGTGTCGATGTGCCATTTGTTATTCTGATTTAGCTTGTTTTCACCGAAAACAGTTGGATACATGTGATCTAATGACTTCACTAATACCACAAATAACTTAAGGTGTTAAAGCGTGGAGCCCAGTAACATCTAACTAAAAGCGACACTGGACTGACTGCTGCCATTGAAAATTTCGTTAATATGTGAAACCATGGGCGGAGAGGACACAATCTCGTTTGTCCACTTCCAGTATGGACAAGATTTTCAGTTCTAACTCAGATTTTTACGTGTGATATTGCTGTGCGGTCCGTTTTTTAAAGTTATGTCTTAATTCTTGTAGAAAACGTGAATATTATTTATTGCATGTACAGTTTAGTACGGTACGTGTATAACTCAAGAGTTAAGCTATAAACTAAAAACGGCCAACAAAGTGATAACAAGCGTAAAAACAGAACTAAAATTCTGTCAATATTGATTTAGACTGGAATTGAATTTTGAATTTAATATTTAAGGCGTTTAGGTAACTTTGGCTCGGGCCGGATGGATGATGATGGGATGTTTAGTAGAATAAAGAAATTGCGAGGAAACGGGAGAACCCCGAGAAAACATACGCACAAAGTCAACATCGCATGAGCAAGGTTTGAACCAACGAACCCAAGCGTCAGAGGTGAGCTCTCTAACCGTTAAACCACCGCAGACCATGTTTAGGCTGGAAATAGATGATCGAGGTTAAATATTTACTCTAGACACTGGTCGATCACTCCAGTATCATCACGTAGAGCTCGATGGTCTAAATTGACCACTAACTCGCAATCGCAAACTCACGCTGACTTGGGATTACAACTACGTGAAGTATGTATGAATGTTGAAATTACGTATCATATAAAAGCAGAACGGAGCATTTATTAACAAGTGACATGATCTTCTATTAAAGCTCTCGTAAAGAAAATGTGACCTGCACGCTGATTGAACCCAGCCTCTCACACACGAGGCCGACGATGCACCGCTCACATCGTTGAGGAAGCTGCGGGCGAAACTTCTCAAAAAAATATTTACAGCATTTAAGATATAAATGACTTCATTAGGTCACATGTATCCAACTATGACGTCATAATTTATGTCAATACTGCATTGAGTTATTTCTAGAATTTATGGCTAATATTTAAAAAGGGATTTAAGAAAAGTCAAAGTCAATTGATTTATTTTGATATCAAGGAATTATCTTTATTCTGTGTAAAGTTTTAAAGATTGACATACTACGTATTTGTTAAGAATAAGTATATCCATCGCATCGTTCTTATATTTGGCTGGAACTTGGCAAATAAATACGATATGAGTACCAAAGATTATGTTAGGTAATTCAGATTCTAGTTCAAATGGAGAATTCATCAATTGCTCTACTATGGTAAAGCCCATTCTAATACTTGTTTAATGGTTCATAATAAAACAAGTATCGATTTGTGGTGACTTGTTTTCTATTCTATTAGCCAAAACACTACATTCTGAAGAGAGGAATTTCGCTCAAAATGAGCGGAGTAATTCATCTTACGAAAGCGGAATCGAACCTGCTTCCCCCGACGAGCGACCGGACACTTTATCGCCTACGCTAGCAGGACAACTGCGAAAAACATCTTCGAAAGTGTCTCTTTCGTCCCGTCGGGTATTCGAGAACAACTGTGAAAGTGATATTGGATATAGAATTACTTACTCCTGATGCCTTCTGGTATATTGTCATTGAGAAAAGTATCAGGGTTTCTATTGTTATATTTAACTATAACTTCACAGAAGGGCTTCGTCTTTTCATAACCTTTGCCTAAAGAAATGGCGGATAACACACTTGAAGAGAAACCAAAATGCGTAACGAATCATACTTAAAAGATGAGAAGTCGATCTTTCAAGTTTGAAGTATAAATTACATCCGTAAAATATCGGAATCCAATCTAAAATGATCATATTTTCTATCCAAAACGAGAATGTTACGTTCAAAACTACTATCTTTTTTATTGAATTCTATATTTTTTATGGGAACAGCTTCTAATCGAGAAACAAAGTGCAAACGGCTGCTGTTCTGATTTGGTATGGGGTATGTTTTATTCGTATACGTAGTGGTTATTCCAGACTGCGTTGTGGTTATTGCAGACAGTTCCAGACGGCGTTGACTTAGTATGCATCGACTAATGTGCCATTAAATCTACTAACTATATAGATTATCAACCTGTGTGAGCAATTTCATCTCACGTAACGCAACCATTGAATATTACTCTCCAAGTGCAGTATGATACTAATCTGCTAATCCTTATAATAGTAATACTACTAACTACCTATTTAGTCAAACGGAAATATAGACAATTATAGTAACAGACCTGTTCTAGATTTTAATAACTCTTCCAGCAATATTTAATTCTTAAGAGAGTGATTTTCGTATATATGGGTTATAATACATGTATTGCTATTGTACAGTTACTTACAAAAGTAAATGGAGGTTGGAATTATAAGAAATAGTAGCTTTTCCCTCCAGGAGAATTGTTGCACTGTACGCCTAATACGAGTAGTTAGATAACCAACATGACAAATATGCGCCAAAGCATGGAATGCCAAGATATCCCTCCATTTGGTGGAAGAAAGCTTTAGTCCTTCAGCATCATTTAGAGAACCACGCGAGAGTTAGACAGAAATCCTATTCTTGTCTTGATCAAACACACACTCTCTCACACACACACAGAGAAAGAGAGATAGAGGGGGGAAATATGGAAGAAGACGGAAAAAGAGTGAGAAAGGAGAGGAGAAAATAAGGAAAGAGGAAAAGAAAAATGGCGCAAGACATGGAAATAAATGAAATTTTAACACTTATGAACACTCAGTCTGTGTCTCTCTCCCCCTGCCTCAGCTCTCTCTGTCTTGTGTTTTTCTCCCTTTACGGGATAAATCTCCTTCAGGACCAATCGCGAACATCATTTACAGCGCTTGATTCCTTCAAGAAAATATTTTGAAATCCAGACTGGGAATCGAACCCAGAATCTTCAGAATGAGAGTCTGACAAGCTGACCACTTAGCTACACATACCATAACAAATGTGTTGTTAAATCAATCATTAAACTCGCTTGCCTCAGCGGTTTATATATATATATATATCCTAGGTTTCAGAACAATCTCTCAAGAAAGTAAATCCCACTTGCTAGCGGAGCGCTTATTAGCCAATCCCAACCGGTAAGAATAAAAAGAAATTTATTAGAAATTCTGCTTTCGAAGTGCTTTTGGCAGAAGTGGGTGATGTAAACAGTTGGAGGATTTAAATACTGCACCGAGAGCATCAGTTGTCAGCTGCCTATCGATTGGCGAATAAGCACGTCGCCAGCAAGTGGGATTTACTTCCTTGAAAGATAGTTCTGAAATCTAGGATATACATAAATAAAATCTCTGAGGGAAGCGAGTTTAATGGTTGATTTAACAACACATTTGTTATGGTCTGTGTAGCTAAATGGTCAGCATGTCAGACTCCCATTCTGAAGGTTCTGGGTTTGATTTCCAGTTTTTATTTCAAAATAATTTCTTCGATGAATTAAGCTCTGTAAATGATGTTCGTAATTTTCCTGAAAGAGATTTGTCCCGTAAAGGAAGAAAAATACAAGACAGAGAGAGGGGTAGGGGGAGAGGAACGCAGACTGTGTTTATAAGCGTTAAAATTTAATTTATTCCCATGTCTTGCGCCATTTTTCTTTCCTTCTTTCCTTGTTTTCTC
>JAGDQP010039514.1:0-17697 GCA_022664845.1 Lepisma saccharinum | reverse complement strand
TAGCCAGCGCTAAGTTGAGGCCTCAACTTAACGCTGGCTAGAAGCTTAGCGGTCGATTGTAAAGCTGAGGGTTAGTCATCGGGATGGAAATTCGGCAGCGTTTAGGAGCTACATGCCGTTGAAAGCGAGGAAAAATGAACTTAGAAGATGGGAAATTCTGAAATAAAAGGTAGATCGAAATGAGTATGAAGAAGACGACTTTCTGTATGAGTCAAGCTGCAACACATAATCAGGGCCATCCAACCGGACAATAACAGTCTCTCACTGATAACAAATAAAACAAACGTTCATTAAATGTAGGCCTATGTAATTCTTACCTCTGGGCTACATTAAAAATAGTTCGTCAAAGGGAATCTGTTTGAGATATTGTCTTATCTCGGTCTGCTGCTATCCTCATCCATGTAGCTCCTGAAAAACGCTTGATTTTATCTACCAATCTTGCATGTGGACGTCGTCTCTATCGTTCCTTTTCTCTGGGAATTCATGTAGTACATTCGTCGTCCATCTTCCACCTGTTCGTCTAGCTATGTGACCGACCCATCTCCACTTCATCTTCTTCGCAGTTTTGATTACATCTTCTACCTTTACTTGTGCGCGAATCTATTCATTTGTCTTCCTGTCCCTCCTGGTTAATCCCAGCATGCATTTCTCCATTGCTCTTTGTGTGTCTCTTAATCTTTGAGCTGTTTGGGAATTTAATGTCCACGTTTCACAGCGGTACATCGTCCGTCAGAAGCAAGACACATTGATTATAAACTTCAGACACATTGGTAGTTTGCTTTTGAAAAGAAAGTGTAGTCTTCCAAACAAGCTCCACACCATGTAACTAACTGTAACTCAGGAACTGAAAACTCAGCTCCCGTAGTCCAGGCGGTAACATCTGGACTTCGAAACGACAATGGGTAATCACGTGGGTTTGAACTCCACGGCCGGCTATTCTAACTGAGGTTCCCAGGGTTTCCTTAAGCTCCACGAGGCGAATGCCGAGATTATTCCTTTAAGTAAGATCCTGCACAGATAAGATGTCAAAAGTCCATTAAGAAATTCGAATTAAAAAAAAGTGAGAGATAGACAGATAGAGATAGAGAGATAGATAGATAGATAGATAGATAGATAGAGAGAGAGAGAGAGAGAGAGAGAGAAACATTTCGTGATTTCTTTTTTTATGTACAGATCTATCTTATGGTGAAAACAGTAAATATAATCACCGGATAACACCGATAGATACGAAAGGGAAAATAATACAGTAAAAGGTCATAGTTTCTGCAGGCGCGATTAATATATCAATTGTATCTAATACGAAGTCCTGTTTCTAAACGAGTTTTTTTTTGACACACCGGTACATCACCTTCGTGCTACCGAAATTGATGTAAAATAACTGGACATAGTTATGGAGACATGAACCAACTCAACAAAATGTCATACTCTGAGAGAAGAATATGGATGAATGAAGGACTAATCAAATCAATTCTTGCAGAAAAGATCCAATCCATTTGAATCACAGTATTGGCAACATTGAAAAGTGAACCAATCATCAAAGCGAAAGACGAGGAAAATTGATACGCAGGAATAAACCACCAAAACTACATTACACTGTATGTACATTTCTACTACGCGTACCTAGTACAGAATGTTTGGTGTAAAAACTATTGCAAATATTTCCGTTTGAATAATGACATGATACACCGCATGCAATGTTTCCTATCTCATTGACATTGGTTCAGAAACATGGGCGTAACTTTAAGCGCAACTTTCTTAATTTTGTCTCGATGTTGTCTGTACCTACGTCCAATTTAATGTACCGTATCTATGAATACACAACAACTATTGTTACATGTTAGTTATTTGTGATTGCAAATACACGATTAAAAAGTACGATTATGTAAAAGTGAATTTAATTATGAACTGGTGAAAGCATCCATCACCAAAACAACAAGACAAAAGGAGCTAGAAGACATATAATTTAAACATATATGCAATACAAAGTGGAAAAACAAGGAAATGAATTAGAGATTCAAGTGGGTTTATTCAAGGACTTCAAGGTGGCTGAACTATTTGCAAAACCACAGACATATAATCATCATACGCTTCAGTTCCAACACATATTGACCACGTGCAAAAGATTTCGCAAAACAAAAATAAACAAACAGAACTGAACAATATCTATTCAGGTTCTTTGGAACACTTTCTCTGCACAAGAACTGTCAGTACATTCACTTCATACAACAGTGTAATGGATTTAGCTGTCTCCAATGAGTTTCTATGGTGTACGCTCAACATATATTATTGACTTGCCATCATCACTGTAATGGAAGCTACACCCTGAAAGTCTTTATGATGGCGTGTGCTGTCGCATACTCAATTTAATTCTACGTTTATTGTGTAAACTGACAGAAACAAGGGAGAAACGTAAATGGTTCCAGCCTAAATTTAAGGTACCATCTGGGTATTGGCTCGGTGTGCCTAAGTCAGAGTTAAACGGCAGAGCTGGATTCAACTCGCGCCATCTCCATAATTCCGACTAGCAGGTGGCGATCTTCACCTGGTAGACCACGGAGACTGACTTGAGAGTTCTATGTTAAAAGCACCCAGAATCTTACAATGTTGCTTTTTTATTAATTTTATTTGGAATATTAACTGGTGTAGTACGTGAACGTTATGTAATATCCTATGTATGACAGATGTAATCCCTACTTAGTATAAAGCTCTCCAGTTGATACAATTTTTAAGCAATGACGGATTAGCGACAATGTGTTGTGTGGGGACAGAATTCCAAAATTTCGAACTGTCGTCTCATCACTTTAAAATCACTCACGAATTTATTAAACAACTCTGGAAGCGAGAGCACTAACTAAGTTTCGTGACAATTGTCATTCGTCGTTGCTAACTCTTTAGTATAAAAGCTAAGACCGATTTAGCGTAAAAGCCACACGTGTGATCCTGAGCTTCAGTAACCTACCACATTCGCCTGAGCGTTGCCATGCATTGTATCAGCTCATCAGTGCTCGATCCTCCAACGGTTAAACTAAAGGTTACCAAACCGCGTATTACCTTGTAGCTCAGAGCGGTTTAGCCACTGGAGGATCGAGTTTTAAATTATTTCACTGCATGTCAGCGCCTAGTCTCACGGGAAACTGGTCAGACCTTAGTCGCAGATAAGATTTATTTGAGCCCAGTAAACCATACACAATAGTCCATTTGTAGAATGACTGAACTGATTTGATGTCTTCTCAGACATCTTTTGTTCAGGCCGGGATGGGGGTGAGACAAGGGAGTGAATATAAGGAAGGAAGACGGCCTTAGTTTTGAATGTATTGGGTTGGTGCGGATGAAATTACTGCTTTGATTCCTGGAGGGAAACGCACCTCAGCAACACAACACAGGGATCAACAGGTCGCGCCTCTAACGTCACAGCAAACAGGCTGGTGTACTCAGACAGAAAAGAAAAAATGTGTCGTTCAACAGGGTCGTATGAAAGTGAGCCATGGAGAACACACACTTGTAACTTTTCTTTATGAATTCAAACTGGGGCATTCTGCACAACAGGGCACAGAAACATTAACAGTACATTTGGGACAGGAATAGCGAATGAACACACCATTCGCCATTAGTTTGACAAATTTCGTTCCGGTGAAATAATATTGCAAAATGAACCCCGTGGGCACCGACCAACATCATGTTCGGATTGAGCTGCTCGTGAAAGCGGACCCTCGGAAAAGTGTTCGTGCCATTGCAGACGAGTTAGGCATATACCATACCACTGTCAAGCGGCGGTTCCGTGCGATCGGTAAGGGGAATAAGTTGGACTTGCGAGTGACACATGAGTTGACACCGGCCAACTACAATTGCCGTCTGGAGGTGTGCAGTTTTCTGAGTGTAAGGAATAAGCGGAAAGGTTTTCTTCATCGGACTGTCACTTCAGATGAGAAATGGATCTGCTATGACAATCGTAAAGGGTCAGGACAATGGTTGGATCGTGATCAACGTCCAAGACGGTGCCCTAAACCCCATCTTCCACCCACGGAAAGTGTTGTTGCTGGTATGGTCGTCGATGGTGGGAGTGTTCCATCATGTCTCTCAGGCGAGGTGAAACTATCACTGAAGGTCGATCCAATGCTGAACTCCATGAAATGCACCGCAAACTTGTCCGCAAGCATCCAGCAATGGTCAACAGACATGGTGTCATGTTGCATGACAATGTCCTCCGCGCAAAGAACGGGGCAGGTTCTCCATGAGTTGCAGTATGAAACCCTTCCTCATTCGCGGTATTCCTCCGATCTCTCTCCCACTGACTACCACCTCTTCAGGATTATCGATTGCTTCTTGGCAAGGAAAACCTTCCCTGATTATTGGGTAATGCAATATGCAGTTAAGGAGTTGAGGATTTCTTGGCATAATCCAGACTTCTTTCGCCACGCAATCCAATCGTTGGCTGAACGATGACAACAGTGTGTGACTGCACAGCGACTACTTTGATTAACCATGTAATGTAGTTTTCATTTTTTGGTCTTTGGACATGATGCAACTGAGGCGGACATTTCATTCACAGCAACCTAACATCATCCCGACATTAGCCTGGTTGGTATGACTCAGGAAAAACCTTCAAAAAGGATGACCGGCCAGTTGGCGCAAACTTACGACCTTCCGAGTGCGAAGTCAATGCTTTACCAACTGAGTTATGACCGCTCGATTTGTACAATGGTGTTAAAATTATCATTAAAGCCTCAAGAGTTTAATATACACAACTGTAAACAAAATACATGGACAGATAATACTAATCTGATATTGCTATAATAAAATATTACATTTGTACAAATAAGAAATATAGTACCTGCAAGGCTGCAATCATTCAAGAGATATTAACTTACAGAATAGCAGTTACCATTAATTAAGGACGGAATGAGCAGAATTTGAATTTCAAATCAACCTCGTTCTCACTTTTCTCTCAGCGTCAAACCGCAGCCTATTTACGGTTAAGTACACTTAAAAAAAAAATGTTATTTACGACTTTTCAATGTCTATCTATAGGCTATTAATTTCCATATACCATTATCCTCTGTTTTGACTCTTATTTAGAATAAAATTCGCATTATGTATTGCCATTTTAGGAAAATATTGCTTAAAAAATACAGAAAATAATTTATCATATGCAGTTCATTCCTACTCCTTTAGGATACAAATCACATCCATTTAACCTTGAGAGTGCATTCGTATGTTAAGTTGAGGTACTAAGAGGAACAAAAAGAAAGAAGAAGAGAGAAAGGGTGCTTGATACAAAACGTAAAAGCTGGTTCACGAAGCTTGAAAAGAATCCCGTTTTCCCCTCCAAACGTTGATGAACTGGAAAGACTAGCATCCATTTCAATCTTCCGTACAACAAGCACACGGCCAGTACTTCACTTCAACAAATTTTAGTCGCTTGACCTTCACTGAAACTTATCAAGGTCAACGGCACTCAAGGCTTCTTCGTTCTATTCTTTAAAGAGTTCCAAAATTAGAGGAAGTTTCTTAAAATATACTTCCTTACTCTATGGCTTACGGAAGTCGCAAGTTCATCGCCGCAGTAACAAACGTTCGCCATAGGATTCTACCCTGAGCAAGATCAAGCCAGTTTTCATCAGAAACACCTACTTCTTGAAGATTGCTTCTAATATTATTTTCCCCAACGTCGCCTCGGTCTTCCCAACGGTCTATTTCCGTTCGGTTTACCAACCACGCTGGAATATAATCTTCGTTTCTCTCCCATCCGAGCTGCATGGTCTGTCCACCTTAGTCGTCGCGATTTCATAATTCTTACATCGGGTGAGTCGTAAAGTCCGTGAAGTTCTCCATTATGCAGTCTCCTCCATTCCCCAGTCATCTCGTCCCGTATGTTTCTCAAGATCTTATTTTCAAACACTCGTAATTTATATTCATCTGCTAGGGTCGCACTCCAACTTTCGCAACCGTAAAGTATTATCGGGAGAATAACCGTTCTGTATATTTTCAATTTTAATTTCCTTGATATTAATTGCGAGGTTAAAAGTTTCTGAACTTAGTAGAAACATTTTTTGCCCGATGCTAAGTGACTTTTTTATTTCTTCCGTGACCTCGTTTTTACTTGTTAATATGCTCTCAAGTATCTGAATTTGTTTACTTTCTCTAGTTCTCATTCTTAATTGTTATGTATCTATTTCCTTCATTTTCAGTGTTTCGGTTTGTTATCATGTATTTTGTTTTCTCTACGTTTGCCTGTAGACCTAATTCATCGCAATCTTAAAATATACAGAATAAAAAAGTTGGGCGTATATGTTGATTCACACAAAATCAAGTCCGCAAGCAGAGGAGAGTATGGACGATCTGAATAAATCTAGACCATGAGTAGTTCGGATTAATTAATGTGTTATATGTAATGTATAAATATGTTTATTAAAGTACTGACAACACAACATCACACTATTACAAAGGACTGTCAAAACACAAAAATGCGTTTTTAAAAGGTACAGTATCTTTAAGGAGGAGGCTAAGATTTAAGTATTATTAGCTTAAAATAGCAAGAAACGTTATTATTAAATTAACATTATCCAATTAAAATAATACGAAAATAATTATTGCACTAATACTCTTCTTTGTCTGAGGATCTCTAATAAAATTATTTGTATTTATCACTGACTATATTGATGTGCTCCGGGAAGATTATAATGATCTCATTGTCCTTGCCAACTATACATGCAAAACTGTCCCCTTTCTCTGGAAATTGCACGAATCGGTCACTAAATAGAAGAGACATGTTGTTGTAGGTGTCTGGAGTGGTTTCTTGTATTCTGTTGAAAGTACTCTGAATAATTTGAACAGGCAAAAAATTATTTTGGGAAGACTTAACAACAAATTATGTGAATTATTACGAAAATGCATACCGGTACCTTAGGTCACATGAATAATACAAGTTTCCAATAAGCAGGAAACTGAACCAAGCCACCTGAAACGTTCACATTTCCTTATTTATTTGCGCACCAAGATATTTACAACCTGTTTCTGTGTATTACCTACAGGAAATAACATCAAACAATGAATTCAAGCGTTAAATAATATAAATAATGAGCGACTAGTGGGAAAAAATAAAACCCACATGTTTCTAAAGAATAGGTCGATGGTTTTAGGCTAATCCTTTGTGTTAGTTAACACTTACACTTTTGAAAATAGTTGTATAGGTTATAATGACAGTGTAGCATTTCAATTACCAATTCAGATTGCGGAAAACAAGTCTTCCTTGTATATACTCGCAGTAGTATTCATAACGACTTGGATGCTGGACGAAAAATTCACCCTATAAAGTCTAGCTATGAAACACAGACCTGGTGTCAAAACATTCTTTATTGCAATAATCTTACCAATGAATTTATATTCCCTTCAATGTATGCGTTTACATTACCTCCTCCTACCCATACTCCTATTCATCGATCTTTCTTTGTACAAAGCAACATTCATAATCATTTTCTGACAGCTCCTTCAAACAGTACGTCTTTCCCTTCCTCCACAGACTAAGTCCCAGAATGTCAAATCCGGTGAACGTGATGGTAGTTCTATTACTGGTATGAGCTTACCTAAATAATACCCATAAAAACTTGTATTTACGGGGTTTCCTTAGTTTAAAGAGTGAAAATTTCGAGAGGACATCAAAGCATCTCTGAATGGTTGTGTAAAATTTGTGGTACTGTCACTTCGTCAATGTATGTCCTATCATTCAATAGCCTGACGTCAAGTTGATTTATTTACTTCAGTGTTTTCCCGTTTTTGATTTTATAGAACGAACATAACGTTTGTCGTCTCCTGCTCTCGTACCGTTTGCACCATTTAAAACCTCTCGTTTCTCAACCACACCAGGCAAATATAGATGGTATCTACAACTAGGCCCTGACCGACTACCTTCCAACAGCCTCTCTCTTACCATCCCGACCTGAGTCAGATTCCTAAATCCGATTAATAAAGTTCAAATTTTTTTTTAAAAAAACCTCTCGTACCTGACAACACATTATCATCATCGTATACACTCTTGTCTAGGATTCTTTTCATTATCACAAAGAACTTAAGATTAGCACACTGTTCAATTCTTATACTAACAAGGCTTCCGGCAGACCGACAAAACAGCCTCCCTTTCAATACATTCCCAAAAGCAAACTACAGTAAATGAGATCAGATAGGGAGAAGAAACTAGCCGTGCTGGATTACAGAAGCTTCAAAGTCAACGATTTACCGTACACTCCCCACTTTTACAGGTCATACAGGGTAAGCACAGTCCCGTTTTTTAATAGCTATATTTCGTCAATATCAAATCCTACACATGTCGCACTTTAATATACAAAATTTCGCGTTTACATTTCAAAATAGAGGTGTTCGGAAGTCTGGAATGGATTTTCCGGATTTCGGAATCGAAATGTTAATTTTCCTGATCCCGGAATTACGAAAAAAAGTCGGAATTCGGAAATGTCGTCAGCAAATGATGGAAAACAACAGTTCGCATGGACAAGGGGATGGTCGATTTGTAAATATATCTGCTACCACCAGGTGCTCATTGTATCAACAAGACATGTTTTCAGAACAGACTCCACAACACTCTGCCACCTGTCAACCAGTTCTTGAATCTCCCGGTGAAAGAAGTCACCTGTTTTGGAGGCAAAGAACGGGATCACTTTTCGTCGTACGTCATCCTCATTTACCAATTTCCGATGTTTTGCAGGCTGCGAAAAAGTCTACTGGTCTTGCGATCTAGTAAAAACGTTGCGTGAGGGAGTTTCTCACACCCACGTTCTTCGATCTTAGCACAGGTCCTTGTTGCCGTGCGTGAGCGCGCGTTATCGCCGTGGATGAACACACCCTTGCGATTAATCAAAGCAGGACATTTCTCCAACAATGCAGTCCGTAGGTGTTCAAGCTACTGACTGTAGAAATCTGCATTGATAGACTAGTTACGTGGCAAGAGCTCAAAATGGATGATCCCCCGGATATCCCACCAAACACTCAACATCACCTTGCAAGGTTGGAGATCCTGTTTTGGCACAGTTCCTGCGGCCCCCCTTTAGGTACCCACTGCCGTTTACGTGAAATGTTATGGCAGAGAACCCACTTTTTATCCCCTGTCACCATTCTATGACAGGTGAGCAGGGAACTGCAAATGTCAAATCACTGCTGTTTCAGCTGAGTGGTTGACGCATGGGGTACATGGTACGAATACTAGACACCCTAATATCCAAATTCGTTTAAATTTCATCAATACACCACATTTCAACCAAGTGGGGTTATAAATAAAGATACTTTAATTAAATGCCACCATCTTGAATTTCAAGGATGCTAGGATAAATTTAACCTGGTGAATATATTTCAATCATCTGAAATTCATGTTGAAGAGGTCAGCATCTGAAGACAGTTAAATCTAACCATAAATAAAGATATTTGAATTAATGGACGCCATCTTGGATCTGAAGAGTCCTTGAGTAAAATTAGAATTGGTAAATATCCTTGATCTGAAACTGACATTCAGAAAGTTACAGCCTGAAAGTATGCGAACAAGAAAGTTAATCAAGTCTGGTAATAAATGAAGACATTTAAATGAATGTCCAACATCTTGAATTGACAGGGGCCTTCAGTAGTAGCTTAACCGTTAACGTTTTACCGTTAGTTAAAAGTGGTGATAGAAGGAGCTTAATTTCCGTTCAGTACCATAAAATACACTTATAATCTGTACATCACTCAAATACTATGACCATTTTTTTTAAATCTTGGGCGCCATTTTGGATTTCTGTGACTCCTACATCAATTTCAAAGTGCCTCAATATCTTAAAATGACCTTTAAGGCATGTCCATCCATTATGCTAGATTTCATGCTTTTATGAAAAAGTGCACAATTCTTTGTGACATGTTGGTACTTATCGGCCCCATTATAATAAGAAATCTTCAAGTTTTGCTCCTTTGCTATGATTATTCGGCCAAATTGATAATCAAGTTCCATTCATTTAAAACTGATTTCAATTATGGAGTTATTGTGGTACCTTAATACAATCACCAACTGTGTTTTTGTCTCAGAACAAAGGTGTGGACAAATTATTATTAATATATATATATATATATATATATATATTAAAGCAGCATCACATACGAAACTACATCTTAAACTATGTATCATAAGTTAAGCATTGACTGCTTTCTCTTCTCTTGTTGAAAGAAATGGATGGGCTTCCCACGAAAAGTCATTAGGTACTCATTAAACTTTAATGGGTGTAAGAAGATCCAGTATAACTTTCCCACAGAATATAGATGTAAGTGTTAATACGTAAGAAATGGAGAATCACTATTCAGTGTAGTAGAAAGTTTGAAAATAATACAACCAAAGTAATATATAGAAGACAAAAGGTTGCGTGACTGTATTTTAACATTAAGGGTCCTCGAATACATGCATAATCACTTAACACATTTTACAGTTCACTTTACTGCAATCCAAAACTATTCCTATAGATTACTGCATTGGAAACCGCAATTCTTTTGCTCCACTTCGAATCAAGTAGGCAGTGGTTACGGAGAAATTCTCTTGATATTTCTGACAAGGGAACTGTCTCCCATGGAAATCGTAAAACAATATGGAACTTACATTGTGCGTTGATGATGTGTTGAAATGACACTGCTGTGAGTGGCCCAAACGCAATTTCTTCCGAAGTCTTGAATGGAACTTCAGAAATATAACATTTTCGTAACTACAATTGAATGACCTATCGTATGATCGTCACTTGAAGACAAGACAATTGAACATTTTGTCACTAAACCACAAAAAATTGGGCTAACATGAAAGGGTTTACCACAATGGTACGTCATCTCTGAAATTACTAAAAGAGACGTATTCGCGATTTTTGCCCTAGAAATCAATATATATTGGAATGAATGGGTTGGGTCGTATTTAAACAATCTTCGGATCTGAAATTGATCGATGGGACTATTTAATATATCATGTTCCTTAATAACTTTAATTTACAACACAAATTACCTTCAGAGAAACTTTACATATGCCACTAAACGAGAATTACAGCACTTACACACGTAGTTGAATATAAAGTTGCCTACGCACTAGGTGTTCAAAAGAAAATGTAAAGTTTGCAGCCCTTGTTATGAAAAATTGGGAAACGTAGTACCCTCAAGAGTATTTACTTCAAGAAATAATCAATACAGTGTGGAAGTTTCATGTTGATCTTTTATTTATATGGGAGCCAGTTGGCTTTTCAGTGCAACAATACAAATTTTATCTTTATTTCGTTATAAACGATTTTACATTCCTCCGCTAGTCACTGTTTTAGTTCAATAACCACTACCTAAAACGTAGCATGAACATTTGCACAAACAAATATCGGTAGCACATTTCATAAATCGCTGAACTGTTTCATCAGAAACTCAATTGAACTAGATCCAGTTGGCATTACTAACGTCTATAGCCAAATCCGCCAACCATATGTCGACCTTATCCGAAGAAACGAAAGGATGACAAAGGAAACAGCTATTTTTGTAGATATTATTACAGGATTCGTTTGGTGGTACTAAGAAAATGAATCGGAAACCTTTAGTCGGATTGGCTGGCTTGAACAACACTGGAAGCCACTCTATATCCCCGTAATTAGTTCGCAATGATTAAACCATCAATCCACATCGGCAGAATTTTTAATATTTCCTATCAATTTGCATGTTTCACGAAATATGACACTTAATTAGATAAATTCTTATGTGATTTCTGAGTGACTGAGAACTAAGACACTTGGAGGTAAGTCAAATATATGAATAACAAGGGAAAGACTACTTACAACGTGACGAAGAGATTACTTTCTGAACCTGTGAAAGGAGGAAATGCATCGTGGGAGCTGAACGCTGGGACGAAGTACAAACAAAAAAGAAAAGAAATGCAGTTACCGAAAGACGTAATTGTTCTAAAACGTTCCTTCAAAGATATCTCCTCAAGTTTTACGTCCAAATGCTTTCTCATCATGTTTTAACGATGTCAATCTCAAGGGAGCCTTTTCAGAAAGTATCATAAATAGTGTCGTGATAGAAGTCGCGTGCAAGCCGAGAAGCAGATTGAATTTCATGAAAACAAATTATGATACGGAAAATACAATGAGAGTTTCTGTAACATGCATTTGTTTTTTTCTTTATTCCTAACCATCACACCAATCCATCATTTTACCATCATCAACTTTTATTAAGGACATTTACGTAACAATATATGTGCGAAATTGGAAGCCAAGAACTATAAAACAACACTAATTCAATACAGCGTGGGAGTGATGAATTAAAATGCTCTCATCAAAACAAGAGACAGCCCGGAAGAAATCATCTTTATTTTCACTGAAAAATATTAAGCAAATTTATAAAAATGTGTTACAACAGGGAATCACATTATAGAATGGACGTCTGCAGGAGAAAACCTGTATTTTTGAAAGTAAAAGTAAATCTTCCTACGTTTGTCGTAACGGAAATGAAATATAGACTCATCGCCTTTAATACATTCGTTCATATTAATATTGGTGGGATTTTGTTCACCTACAGGCAATTTTCTTACGGACTTCGGATTATCAGTACGAATAATAACTTCATAGAAAAACGGTACTACAATTTTTTTATTTTCAGTATAGATACTTATAATTACTTTATAAATCCCAGAACATTATTATTTTTACTGTTCAAATTATACTCTATATTTAATTATCTGTGATCTCTATTGTAATTTAAAATATTCCGAGGAATAGTTATTCCTATATGTCTGATATAACTGTAGTCAATATTCTGTTTCAACTGTCATGACTTTCTCTGTTGCTCGGTTAATATAACATACAAAAGAACACAAATATACGTAATTTCTTCTTTTTAAAAAATGCCACCTTTCGTCTTTATCAGTTTTTTCGTTTACAGACTGAACAAGCAAGATTGGCCTACCGATCACATCTAAGGGATTATGTCCGTCGCTGATCACTCTTTCAAGGCAGGAATGGAGAGGTTGGTGGCCAGGACTTTAGTTGATGTACCATCCGGTGTTCTCCTGGTGAAATTGACAAAACCCTTGTAAAACCTCAAACAGGATGGCCGCAGCAAGGCTGGAGACCACATGCCTCTCCACTCACTGCCGGTCCGAAGTCCGAGATGTTACCCACTGGATGACGGGGCTGAATAAATGTCCCTTGTATGTTCAACTAGTATACATATATCTACTTGCTCAACTTTTTGTTTAATTTGTGCGTTATTTTATTTAAATTTCCACATATTTTTAGACTTTCATTTAAGAATACGAAAAGAAGTTAAATACAGTTTCTGCAGCTGTTAAATTCGCACGTGGGACATTTTACAATAGTAAAAATAAATAAATAAAAAATAAATAAATGTGCGTTGATATCGATGAAGTTTTCTTCCTGTCTTGGATATAAAATAACATTCTAATTAGATGTACCGTACGTTTCAGATTCTCAAACGTCTTTACCATCACATATAAGTTTTAAATTTCAGATTTGATATTATAATGATTCTTTAAATTTCAGATTTGATATTATAATGATTCTATGTTTAATATCAAAATATTTGTAAATCCCACAGGAACTTTTATTCCATTCCGAAAACAATCTGCGGGCGCCGGTGTATATTAATCATATTTCCCACACAATTTAGAATATAAAAAGCTTCATCCTCCCCCCCACCAAAAAAAAGATAAGACAATTCCTGTTTTACATACGAAGGATTATTTCAATCTTGGATAAACATATGGCTCAAAGTGTTTTTGAAGCATGGAACTGAGAAAAATCTCCGAAGTTTGAGAGGAATCAATTCCAAATTTGACTCGTTACAGACAAGGCTACACGAATATAACGGAGCACGTACTAAAATACAGACCTAAAACAAAACAACAACAAAAAAGTGCATTGTACTGAATCCAAAACAATGCAGAATAAGAATACACATTTCTTATTACAAGAACAGTCTAACTGTAAGAGGTTCAAGGCTAAGAATATTTCTCTAAAGTTAATGAAACTAAAAGAACGTTCCTACCTCTTAATCCAGTGATAGGTAATTTATCAACAATACAAGAACAAAACACATCCTCTAACAAGACTCCGACTGCTTCTCTACACAAAAAAATGACTGTGTGTGGATTCCGACCACTACAGTGTGGATTCGGAACAGCCATTATAAAAAATAAAACACAGAGACAATGTCAAGTTTACGCAAAAGGCACAGACACAAAAGACTTCCTGTGACATAAAACTTTCACAATTACACATCATTAATTACGAGTAATACGCACCACAAGCAGGCGGTGTGGTCAAGCATCGTTTGTATATTATGCTTGACCGCACCGCCACATACTCCTACATATGCTTTCCTTACGGTCAAGTACTCGTACATTCTTCCTACTTTGAAATCACATAATGAAGTAAATACTCTTGTATTTATAAAAATCACAAGTACCTAAAGAGCAATCCATAATAATAATAATACTAATATGAATGAATATAAATACTATATTCTACACTCTGAGGTAAGCCCCCCCTCCTCCACTGGAAATGCTAAAAATCGGACACCGATCGGGCACTACTTCCAGTGTGATTTGCTAAGCCGACACCAGTTACGTCATTATGTGTCGAGATATGATGTTATTTTTTTGACGATGCCTCCTTAACTTTGAGCGCCTGTAACTCCGAAACTATGCATGATTTTGAATTTATTGAAAGAAATTTTCTACTTTTTTGGAGGGAAATAATCTCCCGAAGTTTGCACTATTATTTCGGGGATACCCTGTATATTAGAAACTAGCAAATAACGATTCTTGCATGGATTATCCTTACACGTACGCAGGCGCACACTTATAATGCCATTTGGGTTGCCTACATCTCAGGGAGTTTTATCAACAGTTAAAAAAGTTTTTGACTAGCTAACCTTTCTACACCTATCTTTAAATTATGCAACAACGGGCTCACCATAGATATGTCCTACACAAGACGCAAAATGTTTAATCAACACAGTACATAGATCCAATTTAAAACTACGATTTTTAATCAATTAAAAAGCTCATATTTTATAGTTATCTGAAGATTATTTTCCACAAAGGATTTGAGACCAGACTGACAAACTACCACGGAAAAGTCAACCAGACTCTATCCATATTGTAATGAAAGAAATCAACTTTCACTTGTCGTTAAAGTTTACATGAAAAGGATTGGTACGGAATATATTTTCAGTTGAAGACCCTAAAAGATAACCAGTCTAATTATAAAGTTAATATTATCTTTAATTAAAGTGTTACTCAAGCATTAACATTTTCCACTTGGATTTCAACCTTAGTACATTAATAACCCCAACCCCCTTTAGACAAAATTAGCATTACAGGTTTCAGTCTTCAACGAGGATTTGATATTATTTCCACATACGCAAGAGCTTCACATAAAAGACATATTAAATATTAATTTTACATAATCGAAAACAAGTGTGGATAGTAGGTAGCCGAGGAGCGCACAGTTTATTTGTTTTAAAATTTTCCACTAAATTCTGAAGAGGGAAAATCCTCTCGAATTGAAGGGAATTTTTAATTTTACGATAGCTGAAAGGGCGACCACTCTTTTAGAGCGAATTTTGATCGGAGAAATAAATTAGGCATTTCCACTCGAAAAGAAATGTGATGTAGTGGAGCTCTTTTTGATTGGAATGTATTTTTTTAAAATGAATTTCTGAAGCTAGTCCATTAGAAATTGTAACTCTTTTGAGATAAAATGTTTATCTTTTAAAAATGGAAACTACACAATAAAATGTTGAAAATAAAAAAAGGAGCATTAATTCGTAAGTAATAAGAAAAAAGATTAGTGTTCTTATCTAACTAACTCTATGGCTAACGGAACTCGCAAGTTCATCGCCGCAGTAACAAACGTTCGCTACTGGATTCTATCATCGGCAATATAAAGCCAGTTTTCATCATAAACACCTACTTCTCGAAGATTCCTTCTAATATTGTCCTCCCAACGACTTCTAGGTCTTCCCAACAACCTCTTTCCATCCGACTTTCCAACCAAGATAGAATATAATCTTCGTTTTTTCTCCATCCGAGCTACATGGCCTGCCCAGCTTAGTCGTCAAAGGTCATCTTTTCTTATCAATAAAAAAAATGAAAAATTGACCTTGAAATCATAACTGACAACACATTATTGAAGGAAAACAAGTAAGGCGAAGCCCTGTCCGGAACTTAGCACATGGGCTACTGCGAGGTTTCAGCATCGATGTAACTTTGATCTGGTCTCGCCGAGACCTTTCGTTCACGAGTTGTCCATGGACGTACGGACATAGATGACGTATGATGATTTGACAGTTTGACCTCATCTCACCAAGATCTTTCCAACGACACCTCAACTACCTTCATAGTGCTAGTAGTTTCTGAAAGTTGTAGACAGACGGACGGGTAGATATAAGGTTTTCTACCTTTGGTGGTGCTGAATTGAATGTTATTTACGGCCTTAAAGCATTTAAGACTCAGGCCGGAATAGGGGAGGGGAAATGATGCGGGAAAGCGCCGGCCAGGGCCTAAGTTGAAGGTACCATCCCAGCATTTGCATGGTGTGACTAAGGGAAAACCCTGGAAAACCACAGTCGGGATGGTCTGCCGGTGGGATTGAACCCACGACCTCCAGAATGGTAAGTCAATGCTCTATCACTGAGCTACAGCCGCTCAGTGGTGGTGGTGCTGAAGCTTAAATTGGAACTGTAGCAGATGAGTTGGACCGCTTTAACAAGTTTTATGGTTCCTGATTCAGGTATTTTTTCTCGCGAGACGTTCGTGTCATTTACGTCCGAGTTTATTCCAGTTATTACGATAATCATTGATTTGCATCGGATGACGACGTCCGAAGCACAGGAACTGCAATATAAAGTGAGCTTCGAGCTACTTGGGTTCCCTATATGTACTAATAAAAAATTTGTCTATTATCTTCTACGTTTCTCCATATATCTTAACGATACCGGAATAAGATCACCATGAGACTGTCCTCGGTAAAAATTCAAAGTTCAACCAAAATCGGCTCGTCCAATCAAAAGTTATAGCTGAACAACAACAAAGGGGGGGGGGGGGGGGAGACAGAGAGAGAAATCAACTGCGAACCTACTCTTTCTAAGTGCGTTAAGAATAAAGTTTGACAAAGATGCAAAGATGTTGTATGGAAATATAATTATGTTCCGTTGAAGGCAATACAAAATGTCTGCCATTTTATATCTGAAGCAGATCGAAATCAAAGCATGGCTTCTATACGAGTTAGTCCAAAACATTACTATTTGCAGTGTTATGATCGAAACTAGAATCTACATGAGCTAAAAAGTTATAACAGTTGCTTAACCAAAGTGAGGGATTCTGAAATTCTGAGAGATTCTACCATGTCTTTATCATATTTATATATTTCGAAACAGTAATGTACCCAGATATTTTTGGAGAGAGTCCAGCTACTATTATTGATGCCCAAAGTAGGTCTTAAGAGTGAGACGGAGTTAGCCGCAGCGGTCGGAAAATTGATGTTCAACTTAACATGGATTCTCACACATTTTTAGTCAAATCATGGTTTCATTCCGTTCTTTCGCAAAAATGACTTAATAACGACATCAATATGATGCATCTCGTTTTGAAGGTACAATTTGAATGCTGTACGTGGTATTCTCTTTTTATAA
>JAGDQP010039513.1:1633-17697 GCA_022664845.1 Lepisma saccharinum | reverse complement strand
ATATATATATATATATATATATATATATATATATAGGGTGTTCGGGAAATGTAGGGACTAAATTGGGAGACGATCACCAAAACAAGTAAAAAAATTAATATGAAACAAAGATTCGAAAAATATCTCGTTTTTAATGTCCAAGTTCATGTTAAATCAAGTTCTTACAACGGCAAATAAGACGAAAATTTCTCGATAAATTAGAAATATTCCACTCAAGTTAAAGTATGTTGTTGAAGTATATTTGTTTAAAAGTAATACGTATATCTAACAAGATAAATTTGATGCCATCTCTAGGGTTTTGCCAGACAGACAGTGTTATGTATATATTCAAATGTCATTATACCGGTTTATTACCTATTTGGTATCCGACAGGGAGTATAATCATCATATGTGAAGCAGAGAGCGCAGTGTTGCGAACTTTGTCAATAAATGAAGATTATTACATTGGGAAATAACAATGCTCTCATTATGGTCCTTTGTACAGCAAAGTGTCCATATCTGGGAAACAGAAGTCGAATCAACCCATTTTTTTTTATTTTTTTTTTTCGATTAGAACCACCTGAACCCTGCCTAAGTTTTTCTGTTTCGTGACGAAGCACCCGATTATATTAATGGATACTGGGTAGAAGGGGCCACGTGTTAAAGCAATCTTAAATCTCGCTCGAAATATTTAAATGGGAAAGAAGTTATGTAATATATCAATCTGAGCTACAGTTTAACCAAAAGCACGATGGGATATCAAGAAGCTTATCAGGTGTTATCTCTCCTCTACATATTATTATTGTAAAACCACACACAGCGATGCACGACCTTTCGCAGGCCACTCTTGTAGAAATCTTGATATCTTCGGTTTGAAAACCATTCTTTTACAGGATAAATTACTTCTTCGTCCGAAATGCCAATCGAATCAGTTTCTTCATTTATGGGAAGAGGAAGAACTCTGAAGGTGCCAGGTCAGGGGAGTAAGGGGGATGTGGCATCTGAGTGTAGCCATACTTTCCTACAAGATAACCCCTTCCCAATCACAAAACAATGAGATCATCACCGCCTATTTGTAGAAGGTTGCACCTTTACACAGGAACCCACGGCCAACGGGCAAACGCAGATATTCATGAAGTATGGTGAAAACTGAACCATAACTAACGCCCTCAGCCATTACAACATGGATTATTATCCTCTTGTTCAAGATTCTTCGAGGCGCACTTTTTCACTCATATCAGAATCAATGGCTCAACAGCGTCGCCCTTCCCTTGGCTCGTCCTCAATGCTTGTATGTCCATACTTGAACTGTCTTTCGGTTTTTGTATGACAATAACGCACAAGGAAATGTGCTATCAAAGGGTGTACCTTGTACTTATGTAACTGCCCTTCGTAGTTTCTATGAAACGAGCATAAATGGTTCTACGTTTCAAATCCAACTAAATGCTTCTTCGGAAACATGTGAAAAAGAAAAAGACGGAAGAAGAAAATAACATACAGAAGACAGGTATGTATGTTTTTGCAACAGATTACTTTGAGATACCGTGCATCTCATGTTGCAACATGTCTCGTAATAAAACAGGTAAACTATCCCCTGTGCCATACGCACGCGCCGTGAACGGCGCATGAGGGATGTGGAGGTAGCGCTCCACATATTCTCGACCTACGGTACAAAGTGGGGTGAGGTGGTCAGTTCCAATACCAAGCGCCTTTACCTTCCCAAGGAGGTACTCAATTTGGAAGAGGCTGAGTGCACCTCAGAGCGCCAAGCACGGGAACACTGCGAGAAAAGTCTCCAGCGTCCTGGCCGAGATTTGAACTTGGGACGCCCAATTAGTCTGTCAATTAGTACAAAAATAAGAGATATTAATAGTTTAAATCGAGATTGCTACAACTTAAGATTTCACAATATGGAAAGCATACCTTCCTTATAACGGAACAAGTCTGAACCCACAGTGCAAGGCACCTCTAAGTAAGTGCTCACAAACATACTTGTGTTCTTATGTACATATCCTTTCAATTTTATTTTCCTTATTACCTTTTGTGGCTGATATTTTCACAGAAACATTGGAGGCTAATTACAAGTAAGCACACGGTACACACGTATTTTCCAGGTTATTACACACTGCAATAGGATGGACACTGATCCACATAGGTGTCATCATAAATATGTTCCCTCTCTCCATGCAACAACTTGATCATTTTCGTGGTAGTTCATTTTCCGAAATGTTGGACGTCCTTTCTCTGCATCAAACAGATCGCTAAGACAACCACATGTTTAATAACTTTTTATACACATGCACAATAATACATGCAAACATTCATACATCTAGCTCAAATACTTCATACTCAGAGCAAAAATATATTGATGGCCCTTCCTACATCGGTGTTTAGGCCCTAACCGACTTCTTTCCCCTGTCCTATGCCGGCCTGAGAATTAGATGGCTAAAAGCCACAAAATAAATTCAAATTCCAAACTCGTACATCTGTACAGTAAGTTTTGCCATAAACATTTCTGAGAAATTTTGTTTCACTTAGGCCATTTTAGTGACTTCTGACTTTGGTTCGGCCCAATTTATGTGAGTGAAATGCTTCTGAAAACCACAAATACCCATGTACCAGCCGGGATTCGAACTTTAATCTCTTGGATGCCTCCGACAGTAGGACCACCGAGGCCGGCAGATTTGTCATAAAGTTAATTCTCTGGGAGATAATGACATTTGTTTGGAGTGGTTGATTCAAATACATACTAAGGACTTGGTATGGTAGGGTGACCATTCGTCCCCGAAATAACACTTGTCCCTCGCACTGAGCCTTAGATGCCTAAAGGCCATAAATAAATTTCAATTCAACACTTCCATCCCCGGCTCTTTTGATTCCCAATGTCCAGAAAATGTAAAACAATAATAATGATATTCCTCAACCGGCAAGAAATATTTTGCTAGTAAAAGCCAGTTCCACGGACAAAAACACGTATCTCATGACTACCGTCCATCAAATCTCAAAGACAATAACTACCCATAATAACCCAAAAATGGTGATTGAGCTAATGCTGTGTTTCTGGGGGCAGCAACGCACAAATGGAGATTATATTCTCTCATGAACTAGGTCTACATATGGGCGTAGGAAAGCAGCCAATGAAGATTGACCCATTCAGGCAATAAACAAGCCTGAACGGGTATTGGTAAACATAAACTTTAGTATTTAGTGTAAAACTTCAATGAACAACTTGAAGAGAACCCTGAATAAGGCTCAATCCCAGTGGGTTTTCCCGCCTTTTTCGTTTTACGTCAGTTATTTAAAATTCAGAGCAGGTAAACAAAATTTAACTTTCACGGACCAAAGTTCGTTTCGTACTTCGATAATGGGTACAATTAACTCTAAAGAAATCCTACTAGTAACTTCAGGATTGTGTGCAGACACTTTTGGGCCATTGGAGAAGAGTAATCTGTGTTCGCTGGTATGAAGTCTTCACCCTTTGCTCAATCACGCTGGACTGACTATCCATCGCTTTTGTGTGCAGATGTACTTCCTTAAACCTCATCTCCAGTAGCCAATATTTTGTAAGAACAAAAAAATTCGTGAAAGTCTTCTTAACTACACTGCTGAAGTTCACACAATAAATGAAATGGAAGATTTTGTTAACCTTTTACAAATAAACAAACCAAAGCAGACAAGGAATGACGAGGTAGCTAACGTTACACATGTATGTAAATTTGTGTGTTAATACATAACGTCCCGCTTGTTGAAATATGCCTTCCTTTTTCTGGTAACTTAATTATTGTAAGAGGAAATGTTTTTTTTGCTTGCACTATAGGACCAAGCACAAAATACGACAGGTTTTAACAAAAGGCCCACTGCATATTAATGATTTTTGTTTTATTATTTTTTTGTCTTGAACCTGATAAGACTAATTCTGGGCTTAGAAAGTATGAGTGCAAAGTTAATCAGGTAGTTTAACTTCACCCACGTCGAGCAATAAGACACAGAAAGGCTAAAAGAATGTGTTATCTTGATAATTGAAGGGTTAAATGTAAAGGAATACCAGAAAAACTCAGCATCACGTCCGACAGAGAATAAAATATTTAAATTATGGGTAACAGAAAAATCACGGATAATGATCATTAAACAGGGAAAACGGGTCGAGTCGTAATTCCTGATATGAAAACTCAAAACTGGTACAATTAGAACGACTTGGATCAGCCAGCAACAGTGACAGTTGAAAAATATTGCAAATTTGTTCACCGAAAAGCAAGATTCGATTAGTAGTGGGAGAAGAATTTTCCCCTTAACAAAAATCTCCCCTTGCTCTTTATTCCGAAACAACCCCACAGCCATGGACATACATATACAGTATAAAATTAGGTATTCTGAGAAAATTTCCCGCTCTCTGGGAACAAGCAATCGGACACTGATCTAGATGTTATTAAATCCCAATATTCATCGCAAGAAATACACATTTTTGGAGTATGCTCCTGTTCAAGATATGACCCCATTATTTTTCTTCAGGGTCAATTGTGCGTACCGTTACACACCCAGATGCCGTAGAGATACCGAAATATAACATATTTCTAGGTTTCCTACACTAAAGGTATCTTCAAATTTTTCTCTCCCATTCGCGCACGCCAAACGCCATGATTTCAACAACCTTTTGAAATCCTGTAACGAACATTATGCAATACCATAGCGCGAAGCATACTATAATTCACCCATTATTTTATTCAATTTAAATCTGCACCATATTAGAAACATTATCACCATCTCTTGGACTTTGTGTTTTTTCTGCATAAAGTCAAGGTTGACCTTTCAAATACGTACAGCTACTAGCAGTTACCAGATCTCTCTTTTTTCTTCATTTTTTTTTTTTTTTTTTTTTTTTTTTTTTTTTTTACCAGAAGAGGACAACTGTGGATTTTCTTCTTCAAGCGGGGTACAACTAAGTTAAGCTTGGTAGACAATTACGGCTACATTTAAGATCAGATAAAGAAACACTGACGAACATAAGATTTTCTTACTTTCAAATTTCAGTTTCATGTAAAGTTTTACATTTTTTTTTACAAGTAATAAAATTTAATTAAACTGGAAAGTGGTTATCAACTGATGAGCCATTTGCTTGATATTTCAGTAACGAACATTTGATTAAAATTAAGCATTAGAAATACAGGAAGGAGTACGCGGGTAGCCTATGTTCAATTTGGAATGTTTTGACCTGATCTTTACAGAATGGAGGACATTTCAAGATTAATTAGAAAAGAAGGGAGGGCAATGTGAAAAAGGAGGACGTCTGGTAACTCTGATAATAGTAACAACAAAGTCTATGAATGTTAAAATATTCGATGATAATCACAAACAGACTACTACTGTCACATACAGTAATTTTATTATTATTATTATTCTATTTCTATCGGTTAGTACAGCTCGTAAGTGAACACAATTACCGTTATTCCCTCAATAACACTATTAACCAAACTAATGTAATTATTTAGTTCAGTATCGGTATGTAAATATAGATTCGGCGTTATTCACATCAAATCTAAACAAAACATTACATATTTTTGAAAACCAGAGATAAAAGGATGTCCGCGGCATCGTAAATATAGGTATAGTACCTAAAATAAACAAAGCTCCCTTCTGATTTCCCCACTTTTCGACAACTTCAATTACTTGTAAAAGCCTACAAATTTTGAAAGAACTAAATTCCTTGCATCCCACGCTTACATTAAAAAGTACAGTTGTAAAATAACATATAAAAAAGAAATTGAAGTAAGGTGTTCCAAACATGATAAAATACTCATTAACTTCGAATTCTAAAATACAAGCTCCAGTGTTGTTAATAATTATAAAATAATAAAAAAAATCAAATGAGAAAAACCATCTATTTCAATTTGATTTTTTTATTATTATTATTATTTAAGGCCTTTAGGTAACTTTGACTCAGATCGAGGAAGGGTAGAAGAGAGGATGTGGGAAGAAAATCGGCCAGTGCCTAGTTTGAAGGTACCATCCAGCCATTAGCCTGGTGTGACTAAAAAAAAAACTCCTGAAAGTTCCCATTCAGGATGACCAGGACCTAGGTAATACAGTTTCAAGCCTGAAATTGAAATTTATGTATAGCTTTTAGGCATCTAAAGCTCAGGCTGGGATAGGGGAGGAGAAAGGATTCGGGAAGGTATGATCAAGGGCCTATGTTTAAGGTGCCATCCCCTTAAGCCTGAAGGCGGCACAATTTAAGAAAGGAACAGGGATGGAAGCACAATCCCGGTATTTGACCCGTCGGAGTGGGACAAATCTTAGTTACGGAGCTTTTTCCCCGTGGCGATCCAAACAAACATCTACGGAAAAGGTAAAAAAAAAATGTATCGGTAGAAAGTAACTCGGAAAAGAAACGCTGACGAAAAAAAGGTAAAGATAATAAAGTGATACGATATGGAACGATACGGTACAGGAAAATAAGACCAATGACATTTCAAAGGGACAGGAGGAACACGTTCAAGTATTAGATAGATACGAAAAGCACGATTATGCGACTTCGTATTAAAAAAGAGAAACTGGAAATTGGCAAGCCTTCCTCGAAATGATATTAATTACACTGGAAAATAAAACAAGATGTGAAAAATATTCACCCAATCTCAGTGAACATTCAACAACACACATGTACAAGAATCATGATTCATGTTTGCAAGACATACGTCAAGTCGAACAGAGATAATAAGTAGGAAGTACAACGCTAAGCTTTACACTTCTTATATCGAAACAATGTAGCTCTATGTTGAGTTTACCCGCGCAAGAAATGAAGAGTCGAAGTTATGGGTAGGGTGTGATGTTCTAGTCGTTACATACTGACTGCGTACAAAGCACGTCATTCGTAGCGCAGGCAAATCCTGTCTGCCGTAACCGCCCCTACGATCACCCCGCTATTCAAGCCCTAGTTCCTATCCCTTCATCCCACCATTCCGAACCCAAACTTTTAAAAAGAACAGACTGAAGAGGAAGTATGGTCAAGAAATTTATTAAATTTACATTACAGAGCTACATTGATAGATACGGACAAGTTCCGGGGTAGGAAAGGAAAGATAGCTCCATGGCCCTATTCTAGACAGTCTCAGAATATTGAAAAGTTAACCTCACTCACGATAGCCAGATGAGCAGAGTTTAATGTGGAAATATATTTGGACGTCCCTTTCCAAAATACTTTTTTATTAAAACTTCAAATTTCTGACGTCAACAGCGCCATATGTCAATAGAACGCCCTGTCTAAGGTGGTTGCTATTGTCGTGAAAATAAATTGGAAAAGTAACAGCTTTGGCCTTGAGTCTAAGCAACATTCGGCTGATGGGTCTGAAGTACACCTGGGGAAACCTGAGAATTGCTGTATCTGCGGTCGCCCGACGTCAACGATCGCAGCTACAAAACCACGGTAGAATATTCTTTCTTGTGAAACTTAATTGATTGTAAAGACATTTCTCTCCATATATCAGACGGAAATATAGTTAAAGGAAGAAGGTTTAAAGCATTCGATTTGGCGATTTCTTGGAGAGACATGAATATTAATTAAAAACCTTTTGAAGGTTTAAGAAAAATGAACGGACAGAAATATAAACCTCACCAGTGATAACATAAACTATCCAGATATGAACCTCCAGAAAAACAAAAGTAAGGTCACAGTTAGTTAAAAGTACGCTCGACTTCAGTGTACGTGGTTCCCGGTATAAACTTAGAAGAGGGGTATACTGAACTGAACATAGTGGATAGAAGCTTACTCAGGCAAAGGATTTACGTCCTGTCCTTTGAAGCTCGCTTTGGACGTTTATAAAAACTCAAGCAACCAACGATTCTATAACATAAAAAAAAAAAAGTGTGACAGATGAATATGTAATATTGTATCACAATATTATGACACTTTTTGCCTACTTCAAGAATGTACACATGAAAGTTTTTTTTAGATATGCCCGTTTACTATTTGTGTTACAAATGTGCTCAAAAGCAATTTATACTCAATGGAAGTATAAAGTTTACCTACATGTCTATGCTGAAGGATTAAAATGCAAAGCTGCATATGAACTATTCATAGTGATGCCCACGAGACGGAAAAATACCTATGGAAAACGAGACAAGACAATATTTCGAGAACTCTCGTAATATACAATATGCGTCATTTCGAGAAGAGAGACTTTCTAAACGAGATATTTTCGAGACGAGACACTTTCTGAACAAGATAGTTTTGAAACGAGACAGGATCAATTTCGTCTCGTGGGCAACACTGATTTGACTGCATTATATAGTTCTCACTGAATTGAATTTTATGGAAAGCCTGTAGGCAATTTTGGATCAGACCGAATGGATGATGAAGAGAGAATTGGCGGAATGAAGAATGTAGGAGGATACTAAAGAACCCTGGAAAAAAAAAAGCCGCACGCACACGGTTTTTGTTCACTACAACGTCCACATGGAACGAGCTGGGATCGAACCGGGGACCCCATCACGGACCAGAAGTGAGCGCTCTACCGCGGCTCCAAAATGGCTTTCATACTTTATGGAATATTGTCACAGGGTGTTCCCAAATTGATAGAACAATTTTGAGGGCTGGAAACTCAAAAATGTTATGAAATGAAGTTAAATGAACTAAAACTTATCTTTGTGAACCTAAATCCTAGAATATTGCGTTAGAAAGATGTGGACTGGAGACAAGACCCCCCATTGCGATTTTAAAATTTGCAATTGCTTAGAAAGCAAGGAAGAGACAGACGCAGTGTTCGAAGTGGGTTAGAAAAGGTAAGGGAACGGTTGCAGAAGTGGACTGACTATAAAAGGTAAGGGTACGCTTGCACGTAGTGGCGGCGGTTGACTATGGAAAGTAAAGGCAAATGAACTCCCATTAATAAAAAGGTAGGGGAACTCAAAATCAAAAATGAAAAAGGTAAGGGTACGGTACTTTAGAGTTTACTGGTGAAGGTATCTGAAAAGGAAAAACTAACTTAGTAGCTTTTTCAGTGCCGCACGTTATTTAAGTCAAAAATTTTGATTTTAATAAAAAATATCGATTTAAATTTAAAAAATCTACATTTTTTTTAATTACGATATTTTCAACAAAAAAACACTTCGCTTATTGAGTCGCCCATCCACACGGAGATATTGTTCAGTAGTGGATCCAATCAAATCAAGATTCCACACTCGAATTTTCTTTTTTCAAAACTATAAAAATACGTTATTCGAAGCTACATCCTGTCTCTATAGTACTTATGTAGTAAATGCACTTTCGAATGTTAACATTCTATTCATTGGTAAGATTCTAGGACAAGTATACATGCATGGTCACGGAACTAGTATTATACTCTTGTATATTACATAGTCAGTGTGTACATAATTGTACCCACTAGTAACAGCGGCATTAGTTCCGCAATGACTCATTCAATAGTCTTAAATTATTTTTTTGAACATATCGCATTATCGAAGGAAGAAGTGTTATGAGGTCGAAATACGTACTTAAGTTACGCAAAGCTAGGTTAATTTCATTGAATAATTCTACATTATTTCTGGAATAATTTCACATAAATGTTAAAAAAAGAGAAAGAAAAAAAAGGAAAACTGAACAAAGTTGACTAGGTTCGGCAAGTTAAGATCAGTTCTTGAGCTTCCGTAAATTTACCTATTTCTTCCCAACGTAGCTAAGTCACTGCGGAACTAGACCCAAAATAAATGGATATGCTCTGTACAATAAGCTGACCATTCGTTGCCGATTTTCGGGGACAGTCCCCGAAATACCACTTCCGTCCCCGATTTCCAGAAAACGTAAAATAACAATAATATTAATAAATGTATTTAAAAATTACTTTCTCCATTTATATATATAATAATTCACAGCCATATTCAATCCACTACTGACTACAGCGTTGCTGACTACTGATCGTGGAGTACCGGGTTCGATTTCCGGCTCTGCCAGTGGATTTTTTTTTTAAAGCGAGAAGATGTGGAACGGTGCTCAGTGCTCACCCAGCATCGTGATGCAATTGGAGAGCTGCCAACGCAACGTTTCACCGAAGGTGTGTTCACATTCTAGGAGAGAAGGCGGACAGACCGACAGAGAGGACTGGTGCTTGGGAGTGGCTATGTCCAATTTAAAGAAATTACGTGTCCCCCCCCAAAAAAGCATGAAAATAATGGTCACTTTACTGTACAAGGGCATACTGTAAGATGCGTAGTAACCTTACACTGAATGGAGAGGGTTAGATTAGTTAACACTGCTTATATTTCGTTTGTACATGAATGGGGCGCGTTACGGAAGTTAATTATATATCAATTTTCCCTAACTGCTGACATAGCCGTATCGATCAGTTAATGGAACACTAAAATCTACACCCTCTCTCACTTTTAGTCGAATGTTTGCTATTTTCTTTCTTTGGATGTCCAAAACGATGGGAGACTCCCACTTAAAACTTCCTTTTACGTGCTACAAGTACGTCAACGTTACGTTCAAGCCACTGTATTTTGCTGCGAGTTCGATCTACACGTGGAGTGTATTCAGGAGAAGGTCTCCCGTAAAAAAACAGAACGTAGAAGAACAGGGAAACCGAACTTGCTAAAGTAATACTGTATTAGAGGAATAGTTCCATGCGACTAAAAACGAAGCATTCAGTTTTTAATTTATAAAGGAGAAACAAGACAGTACAAGGTAACTTTTATTATGACTTTACTGACCTAGAAAGGTCACTCGAGTCTATAACGGTCATAAACTGTCACAAATTTCCTACTTCAGCTGCACTAAACGAAGTTTCGTTTCATTGAAAAGCTATATTAGTCAGTGTTGCACATGAACTCGTGAATCTATGAATAGAGACTTGGCCAAGGAAAGTAGAAAGCACAATGCCATGAAAATTACTAAATTTTGGTGTGGGGAAGGGGGAGACACATAGCATGATAGATTTGGTAACTTCAGAGCGTAAGAAAATGATGGGAGTCCTTTTATTTTTCCCTGTGTTCTAAATTTGTTTATCAGCCACAGATACACTAAGAAACAAGCCCAGATAGTCTGGTAACTTTGAACAAAATGATGAAGATTAGTACAACTTGGGAGGCTCAACACCAGGAACGAAAAGAAAAGAAAAGAGATAATATATCTGGGACAACTTTCTGAAGCAAAGCAAAATGTTTAATAGAAAAAAGACATAGCGAGTAAACCGCTTATCCTGAAATGCACAATAATGATAGTTAAACCAGATGTATAGCACGTATATATACAGACAGTAAAGGAACTAGTAACACTGTCCAAGATATTACAGAATGACTGACCGAGAAGACATCGAAAAATGGTTATTTACAGTGAAGATCGTAAAGCTAGCTTCAAGAACATGGTTTCCGACAACTGTATTTAACACAGAAAATTCTACAAACAACAACTGATGTCAACTTATTCACAAGCAGGTTTGTGGCATACTTACACTCTTCAAAGAACGTATGCTCCGTTGTGTCTATTACGATATTAACACACTGGGTAAGTATGTTGATAAGTGGGTTTGTAACAATGTAACTCTGTGATAAGATTTGTAATAGTGAAAAGTACATCTGTTAACTAGGTTATTCTAGGCGTGTATTTAAGTTAAACATGGAATTCCTACACGTCGAAACTATTAAAAACGCATGAAAGTATGGGTGAAGTCTAGCCCATGCTTCAAACTTCTGTCTTTATAGACTACTATTCCATCATGATATCATGTTCGTAGTTTATAATGCTATATAAAAAGGTTTCCAATAATAAATAATCATCTCAAAATACATATACCTTCGTAAAAAAATTCACTAGTTTGCCGAAATTCTGCTAAATTATCGGAAATACAAAGTACAAAAATCCAAATAAAATCAAATTAGGGTACATAATGCCGCAATCAATTACGAAAAAACACACTTAATAATGAAGAATTTAGAATTAGAATTTAAGTTTTAAGGCCCTTAGGCAACTTTGGCTCAGGCCGGATGGATGATGATTGGTGGAATAAAGAAAGTGGGAGAACCCCGAGAAAAACCCACGCACACGGTGCTTGTCTACCACAAAGCCCACTTGGCACGAGCAGAGCTTGAACCGACGACCCCAAGCGGCAGGGGTGAACACCCTAACAGCTGAACCACGCAGCCCCACTTAACAATGAATGAGAGGGATGGGGAGATTTATGCAAAATAAGAATTACGTACATCTGAAAAAAGACAAGTGATTCCACTCTGTGAAAATACATATTCCACTTCAACAGTGATTCATTAAAAAGATACTTACACGTTGAACAATATCTGTACAAGATAAAACAGATTACGAAAGGAAAACAACTTAACATGAGCCATCAACGAAATTCATTATTTCAAAAAAAAAAAAAAAAAAAAAAGCAGTGTGTATGCGGACTTAGACCCTTCTCAGATTTGAAACTGAACCAGCACGGACTAGCGATTCCTACCGATATAGACATGACTGTAATTCAGGCACACCTACCGAATTTTAGATTGTATTATTCATTCTTTCACCTCGAGTACATCCTACCACTATTCGGATCTGACTGATATTGGAAGGAATCACTGATATTGCTTTATCTCCACACGAAGAATGATGACAGGTCGTGTGCTGCACATGCGGAGTGTTGAACAGACACAGATGGGTCTTCAGGCACTTGTCAGGTAGGTGAGAATGCTTGGAGGGCGGTGGTGGCGATTCTGACACCTTAGGACATCTGGTGAGGGCTGGCAGTATACCTGGTGAGTCCTGGGTTATATATGAAACTGTAAGTGGGGGTTCGTGGTTGCTTTGCTCTTGCACATTTTACAAAGACTGAGCTTGGACACAGGTCTGCTCAAAGAAAAGTGGGTTTCATTTTACAAAGACGGTGAAGCCGCGGCAGCCTACATTTTTCCGCGTGCTGGCAATACTGATTCGTACTCCTACGAGTCTACGACAGCCCGGACGATGCTGGGAAGTGGGCTGATGAGTAACATTTTGATTCCCTCCATTCTCTTTACCTTTCATTTGTTCCTGAACCTTATTGTTCCTTGAGAATGAATTCGAAGCGAACCCGAAAGCTAGGACTTATATAACTTCACCAACAGAGTGATCATCTATAGTTCTCGGTATAAGAACTTATTGTTACAGACAGAACAAAAATAAAAGCATAACCTTAAAGGAGACGATATACAACAACAATGGTATGTTGTTTATTCTTTAAATGACCTTTCATATTCTGAGTTTCTTCGATTACTACACATGACTACTCCCTCTGCTCAATTCTGTACTGAAACTATACGAATTCTACACTAAATACGCGTCAACATTAGAACATCTTTCCAAGTTATTCCATCTCCTGTCATATTGTAGTTAGTTGACCCTCGATATGCATCAAAAGATTCGGGTGATGCTGCTAAATACCCTTCCCGCTATCAATCCAACTTTGCGAACTCAGTGAACGAAATACGTTCCATTGAATTGTACCCGAACTCGAGATCCATTATTCATCAGAAACGAGTTTTATGTACTCAGATATCGACAACTTACAGGTTAACATTAACTGTAAACATGAATAAACTGTGCAAGGGAACGCTTACAAAACAGAAAACATGCTTATTTGTCAAAATATTAAATTATTAGCTCGTAGCATTTCATCTAATCTATTGCACCTCTACTACATAGTGTTCACTACTTATTTCATAGTATTACTGGGCTTGGCCGTCACGGAAACCTAAGCCCAACTCAAGATTGAGGGATGATTCCTCGGCGAATATGTTTTCTAGGAATAGGACTGGGAAAGTAAATGGCTGGCCATGCTCAGTTGGGTCTAGTGAAGTTGAAAATCTGACAGAATTTCAGTAATAATGACCACATAAAAACACTAGTTTCGCATACAATAGACTTTTTTTTTTTAATATAGGGAACGCATGTTTATAACCGAACTATTGCACATAACTTTCTACAATGCGAACTTATCCATGAAAAACCATCAGCTTATGAAAAGGCCAAAAACACATGTCTCATAACGTGACAAGTCACTCAGTTGCTCCGCACATGCAAACATACACATGTGATGTGTGGAAACTTCCAAATATAAGTAAGCATTAATTTTAATTGCCCTTACATTGAGCATATCGCTACTATCACTGAAAACTATTTTATAAATTAAACTAGCAGCAATAACATGGAATAGAAATTATATTAAAATTAATTAAAACCCCTACTAGAGCAATTACATTTAGATAAACTCTCAATTACTAGACCTCATTGTTTCCAGATGGCCTGACCCAAAAATGACCATAAAAACAATGAGTTATTTTAAAAGAACTCATTAAAAAATATAACAGATTACCGCATTCTTGTATGGACCAAGGAATATTTTCATACAACAATGCGCCTATCTTCAACGTTATAAAAAACAATATTCACTAAATATCATTTTAAGACAAAAGTAATGACCTTTAGAATATTAGACGCAAACAATTAGTATGTACAAAAAAGAAAACTAAGTGAAACTTAACTTATATCCTTGATGAGCCAACCACAAAATAAAATAAATAAATGCATTTATTCATTATGCTAAGACGAAACGTTATTCTGAAAAAAAAACTATTGTTGTACGAGTCGCATAAATAGAAAAAAAAAACCTGTACGCCATTAAATTCTCATTTGAAACTCAATGGCTCTACGATCATCATAACAAACCTGCAGTAAATCGCTCTTGCACCTAAAAACTGTCTACTCTTCTCTATACAAAGAATTTAGTTTCCACAAATCACATGTATGAACTCTCTAACCATAGTAGCATAACAAGACAAGGTTGGGATTCTTGTGTTAGGCACAGTGTGTTATAGTAGTAGTAGTAGTATGTAGTAACATCAAAGTTTACAATTATTTTATCCACGTCAGCACGAGATGCAAAGCCGTACACAAACG
Organism: Lepisma saccharinum; assembly: GCA_022664845.1. Lineage (NCBI taxonomy): Eukaryota > Metazoa > Arthropoda > Insecta > Zygentoma > Lepismatidae > Lepisma > Lepisma saccharinum. Next base: position 2,807 of record JAGDQP010039513.1, on the reverse strand, counting down.
GAAGATGGTTAGCACATTGAACCTCGATATCTTAATCCATTTTTAATGACACATAAATGGCAGTTCCGACAACTACCTCCGAAAACTAGAACAATTTTCCTTCGTAAAACTTGATCGGTACTTCGTGACCAACTTTCGACACGAAATTTGAGCCCATACATACCTCAACTTACAATACAAGATGTTTAAAATAATACACGAGAATTTGTCACGCAGCCAACATCAAACAGTAGACCTACAAAATTCTCTTATTAAAAAGAATGAATCACATTAAAACAAAGAAATAAACTTGTGATCACTAAATGTAAGCATCAAAAGACATAGAAAAAAAAAGTGAATGAACTTCCTAAAGTTATACTGTATTCAGCTTGTATACTTAATAGCGCTGTTCACAAACTCTTTGTTAAAGTACCGTACAAGTTCATACTATAAAAACAGTCTAACGAAAAAGCCTTGCACTTTTACAATACTGTGGGCGAGGTAAATGGTCAATGTGGAAAACAAATCTGCCCAGCATGAAACATGGACAAGAGATTTCATGTTGTATCGACATGATTGCATTTGTCTTATAGCTCCTAATTTACATTATATCCACACATACGTAACAGATTATACCAGCAAACTTTACTGTAAATTGACACTGGCAAGAAGGAACAATCAAGAATTCATTATATTTTCAAACTAATGATGATAATAAATTCCGTCCGATATTGTAAAACCAACCAGCTTGAAGTTCCCTTCTTCAATACATTTGAAACTAACCCTAACACGTGATGCCTGATTTATAAATACCATACGTAATGTAATTCGTGAGACCAAAACAGTAAGTTTTCATATGAAATAACTAGGTTTGTGATGTGATATTTCCAATCATCAGTATATGAAGTTAAAAAAAAACTCAATTTGCTATTAAAACAGATTCAAAATCGGGGGAAGGGGAAAAGAATTTCCAATACAGCATGAGAATAAGACCAAAATAACACTTCTATGAAACAGACATTTACAGTCTCAGATCGTAGAGCTTCTATAGTCCTACCTTCTCATCCCGCATTTCACTATAAAATTCCAATTAAATCTGTCAGTTAGTATGTAAATTACTAGACGAAATCTAATTTACCAACGATGATCGCACCATAATGTAACAAATGAATAAAAATATGTTACTATTCCCATA
>JAGDQP010039512.1:0-17697 GCA_022664845.1 Lepisma saccharinum | reverse complement strand
CAATCTAGTGCTCTTTCCATCTGACGATTTAGCGAAGTTGGTAAGACTCTGGACTTCTAACTGAGAAAACCATGTTCAAATCTTGCTGCAGCCGTAAGTTTTATTTTCTCCCAGTACCGAAATCAACACCGTGGTACACAAAACTCACAAAAGTGGTAGTCACGCTGGGACACCGCATTGTGTTGAATTAACACAGCTATTTTTTACTGTGTAGAGTAGTGGTTAAAGCCAAGGGCGCCGATTTCTCTGTAACTTTGTGGAGGGGGCATTCAGGTTTGTGTTTAGGTGGGGACCATTCAGATGTGGGATTTATCATTGAAATAGATTTGCCAAAGGAAGATACGCATTAGTAGAAGGGGAAATCGAATGACAATGTAATGTAGAAATAGGAGAACTTACTTCAACTTAGCATTTTGGGGCCCTCATTTTAGGGGTGTCCATTTCAACTTTGGAAGGCCCAGGCCCCCAAAGCCCCTCCCCCGTATCGGCGCTCTTGGTTAAACCCTAGACTGTGAATCACAAGATTTCACATTTGAATGCACCCGCAAACAAGTGGAAAAAATTTCAACTGTACCGCAAACGAGAGAGAACAGTAGCTAAATCGAACTAAAAATGTTTACTAATACTGATTATCAATAAATATGGATTTAAAATGAGCATGGGCAAAAATCGGTACAATTTGGAAGGTTATGATTTCATTATGTTACGTCATTAAGATTCTCCATTCAATTTTTTTACTTTACAGGAAGAACATTATGCGTAATGTATAGTAAATCATTATGCTACCTAGATCACGGCTTATCTAGAGGTACTGTAATAGTATACGTAATTCCGTTTACTCAAGCAGTAAATTTTCTCAGTGTAGGAGAAGCAAATTAAAAGAAAATTGCAGTTAAAATGAATATTTAAGAGTATCTCAGATCCACTACGGTCGGACCAACCACTCTATTTTCATATCATTACTTTAGAAGTAACTGAAAACTTTAAAAAGTAAAAAAGGTATTTTGTGTTTATATCTATATCTATTTATCTACCTATATATATATATATGATTAATTTAGGGAAAACTTCTGAAATTTCATTCAGGTCAGGGAGCAACGCCTAAACCCTAATGACAGGGATAAAATCGCTACGGGATTCGATATTTTTGAATTTAAGATCTCCCCAAGTTGGATTTTGCGTTTTAACAGAATTTACAAAATCTAAAGCAAAAACGCTTAATAAAATTAAGGTAGAAAAATTACGTCAAAAATGAAGCAGATACAGAGGAAGCGGACATCCTATATATAAACGCTGTAAATTACAAAATCTGAAAATTTACGTTACCCAGGTCCCTCGTGGTCCAGGTAGTAACATCGTGGACTTTGAATTGGCAATGGGTAGATACGCGAGTTCCAACCCTGCTGCCGACATTCCTAATTTAGTTTTTTCAAAGTTTCCTCTCAGTTTCACCAGGCGAATGCCAGGATATTATCTTAAGTAAGGTCGTTGTTGATACCTGACACACCCCGACCAGAGTCAAAAATGCCAAAAGGCTATAAATAAAATTAAAATTCATTTTTGAAGTTGCCTAATTAGCTGTGTACAACGTTTATCCGCCGGATTTGAGAAGGAAATGCTTGTTAAATGGACATTATCAATATTTGGCACGAAACCTATATAACTATCAGTTCACACCTAACCTTTATCAAAATAAAAGTATGGTTACAATATTACAATAATATTGAAAAAGAATAATGCACATTAGCCACTAGTAAGAGCTATACAGCAATAATAGAATTACATGAAATGTACAATATTAGTAATATACACGAATTACAATAAAAGAAAATAATAATACACAATAATGATAATAATAATAAACATACCTATATAGTGTACTAAATGCACTCACGCCCACACACAGATACACAGGCACCCAACACGCAATATATTTTATTGGTGTCAACAGTTACATGCTCACGAGGAGGAGAAAAAAAGACGTTCCAACTGTACATCATTCTAATTACACAATAACAATGAGTGAAATTATCAGATTGGGTCATAAGAGTTTAAGCTTAGTAATTGCTTCCGATGGAGGAAATGTTTGCCCATATCTCTGAACGCAATGTAGGTGGTAGAATTTGTAATATTGACTGGGAGAGAGTTCCATGTTCTTGCTGCCGAAACAGAGAATGAACCAGCTGTTTTGCAGAGTCTGAAATGGGGGGTATTAAGAGCGTTACTATTACGTGTTGAGTAGTGATGAACAGTTCTTCGAGGGTTCAGTTTATTTGCTAAGTAGAGGGGAGTTTTATTTTTTAAAGGCAAACAATAATAGTACAAGTAACATCTCCTTGACATACTCTATCGTTAGGAATTGTTGATTGGATTACTTTTAAAGTAGCTAGCTCGTATTACCTTCAAGAACAAAATTTTGGAAAACTGATAGCGATGAACACCGACTCCCAATACCGGATCTACAAAATACTATGCACGAGACAGTAATGTGTCCGCACCACCATGCTCGGAACTAGCGCCCCCAAATGATCCCAACAGGCTTTCCCCGGGATAGGCGAGGAGGAAATGATTCGGGAAGTTGTCGGCCAGGGTCTATGCTGAAGGTGCCATCCCGGCATTTGCCTGGTGTGACTGAGGAAAACCTGGAAAAATCTCAGTCAGGATGGTCGGTCGCTGATATCGAACCCACAACCTCCCTAATGCTACGCCAGCGTTCTATCACTGAGCTATGGCGGCTCGGTAGTTTCAAATGTGTTTCATGTAAGAACGTTCAAGATAGCAACTGATGAGCCCAATTGTTATATTCTGGTACGTAACTTTTTAAAACATGGGTTTGGAACGCTGTGCTTTTTTACATAGATTTTAGGCACATGTGGCTCAATTTGTCAAGAAAATGGATAATGTTAACTCCTCAAATCAAGCTTTCTTCCCTTCAGTATAAGTTGGGAAAATCGCCACGTGTATTTTCATGCTAATACTAAATTTCTAAATTACCTTCAGGTCCAGCAATGAAAACGCTGTCATCAAAGCGGGAGGCTCGCTCGGCCAGGCTTATGTCGGAAAGGCTCGGTGGCAGCAGATCACTCTGTAATGAGTATTTGTGATATAGACAATTTATGCAATATAGACTGTTATGCAAATTCACACACACACAAAAAAAAAATATTAGATTCTAAAACAAATTTAAGATCTGTACATTTAGCAATATAAGTCTCTTTGATAAGAAATCGATGGACCGAATTAAGTATAATTTTCAAATTAATGTAAGCATGTAACTTAGAAAACAGTATAAATCGGTGCATTCACTTGAGATGCATTCGAAACGAAACACTTTTGTCGCCTAGTGTACATAAAAATTGACACATTGGAAGAAGAATATTATACAATAGTACAGCTATTGAAACAAATTCTCCTACACGAACTAGTTACTAAATGATAATTATGATTTTTTAAATAGGAAGTTTATTTGTAATCGACATATTTCATAATTACAATAGATGCTTACAACATTAAAGAGATTTGACATTGTTTCAAATACAAGTAGTTGACCTGAGACTGAGATGCCTAAGAGCTATAAATAAATTCAAATTTCAGTAGTTAAAGTTTGAATTCATCACTTAGAGGTGGCCAAAATGCGGCCCGCCATATACTTTTGTCCGGGTCGCGCGAAGATAAAATCAATAAATAAATGATGTGTACCATCATTTAAACATGTTTTTATTAACTCGCTTTTATGTCTGTCTGTTCGGTACAAATTTTGCAATCGATTTTAAACGCACTTCCCATCATCCGATTTCTTTGAAATTTTGTAAATTTGCTTGCTTCCGATGACAATACAATATTCAAGCATTAGATATACGACAAAATAATCCAGTTAATTGTAATTAATAAATTAATTCGAAATTATCCTTAAATACACGCAACGCCGCAACTGTTTGGTTAAATTTGGGTTGCCTATCTCGCAGGGAGCTTAATATTCATCTATTATTATGAAGAATCACGTAATGATGGTACTGAAAGGCTTTAAATTCAGAATAAAGATTTTACTCACTAATCCTATCTCTCCCATCAGGTAATTTTGGTATAGAGTCCGGTATCGTTGTAACGAAGTGAACCTTCTAGCAACATCTATATTAAGGTACTTCAACTGGGCACGTTGGTTGCAAATCTGCATCTCGATCATGTCCTGTGAAAATAATAAAAACGTTTCAGAGCTAGGAAGTCTCCTAATTATATCTGTAACATGGACAAATAACTTAAATGTAGATTTACATATCTAAGATGATTTACCTCTCTGAAAGTCTCAAGAGCGTAGCATATCGCTGTTAGTGTTAGGCTGGAGCGAAGAAATGGGTAGGTCAATGACACGGCGGCGGCGATGGGGGAAGAATTATGCGGCTCCCGTAAGATCAAAATGTTCTTTACTTTTAGAATGATCCCGCTTCAAGTTATGAACTCAAAAATGAAACTGAAACATCGAAGTTTAAATATATCGAAAATTGGAACACCTTACCCTGAACTAGACTACATTCAAGTTAAAGCCCGTAATGAAGGAAAAGGCGTTCTTTTCGACTGAAAGTGAATGGAATAACTCGTAGCAGACTGAAAATATGTAATGAATTCTTGAGGTCCGCCATTTCGAATCCAAGATGGTGTCTTTGGAAACTTTTTGTAATATTTTTGTAACCTACTAGTGATGTTGTACCGTCATACCAAATTTCGTTTTTCTAGCTCCAGTCGTTGTGTATTCTATACAACACTGCGTTTTGTCACCATTTTGGATCCAAGATGGCGACTTTTTCAACATTTTGTAATTTTTGCTTAATCTGCTGGTGATGATCTACCTGCACACCAAATTTCGTTTCTCTAGCTCCAACCGTTTAGCCTGTGTATTGACTACTAAAAGTGTGAGCTTTTAGGTGAATCTCAAGAACGAGTGTCTAATATAATGTATTTTAACCCTTAATTCGTCGCGCCCGGAATTTTGTTCGGCACTTCCATATTCTTATTATTTTTACCTTTATTTTCAATCGGAAGCTTTCGAAATTTTGTCTACCTGCCTTTTAAAGCTTCATTATTATACCACCATGCAGATTTCAATTGTTTCCCAAATCGTTAGTGAGAATTCTTTATATATTTTTGAGTGGTGTGCGTTTTGCGGAGAAAAAAATCCGCGCGCGACTAAATAAGTTATCCTTTCTTCTCCTAAAAAACCTGGACTTTTTGTTTCATTTTGTTGCTATGTCGACAGTGGTGTAACTAGACAAATTGTCGCGGGGGCATTAAATTTACTTAGGGGGCACCTTTGCAAATGCCAAAGAATATCATACTTCGTGTTTATCCAAAGTAGTCAAACGTTGATTCAAGCAATGTTTAGTGCATAGTGTGTCTGAAATTGTTCAGCTTGGCTGCTCGATCCCTTTTTATTTTTCTAAGTATTTATATCCCTTATAGTTCAAAACGGGTATTCTCTTATTTTGATAGCAAGAGATTAACTAATGGTGACCATTTTTGTATTATGGTGCATAACAAAATTTGTGTTAGCAGATGTTTACGGAAAATGTAATACCTGCGGACTTGTTTTTCATAGGATTTTCAAACAAATATCATTTTTTCAATAATATCTACTTAATACTTTTAGTCCTCTGAATGGAAAACCTAAAACGTTATCTAGCATTGTCCCAAATGTAGTTGTCGAAATAGAAATAGTTTCGGTTTTCAGTGCGATTTTACCCCTGGAAGGGATTAAATATTAAAATTGATTTCTTCCTTGTACAATGTACACTATTAGATATCAATGTATATTGAAATTATACAGCATACGAAGGCTAATATTTTATCATATTTGATGCTTCCTTGATATTTTATGAATTTTTGAAAATATAAAAATTGTATTTTATGTATAATGGAGGCCCAGTAGCTCTAGCGGGACAAAATATAAAAAATCTACTTCTTTCACACGTTATACATTTATGTCAGAAGAAACTACGGCAGAATTTTGATTTTTAATGATATTTGAGTTTGAAGGAAGTTACAAATTTTCAAATTGTTGATGAATGATACTCGTACATGCTTTGGTAGAAACATTGAAGATTCGAAGCTCTGAGGCGAGATTAGATAAAAATCTATTTTTTTCCACAATCTATATCAATAGAAACTACAGTAGAAGTTTCAACTTTGATATTTGAGTTTGATTTGCAAATTGGGGATGAATAATGGTCGTGCGTGCTTTGGTAGCTCATATAAAGAATGGTTGTTAAAAGAAATATTCGTTATTGCCATCAGAATTGTCAAGAACGATTTTGCTGTTGTAATGTGATATACTTAAGTAATAAGAGATGCAGACAGCTGTATAAGCGCTTCACACACATAGAAAGGTGGCAACATTTTCTAAAAGGCATAGTTGCTTGATGGAATGGAAAAAGTCAGAGTGGAAATGCGGAGCAGACATGTTGCCAACTGAACATTAGACTTTACGTATTCACATCTTTCTTTGCCACTCTGGTGGTAAGATAACATTTCTCAAAGCGCACACAAGCATTATTCACACTGCAACTTAAAATCTTCAACACCCTTTAAATTCAAATATGAAAGTTGAAATTTCTACCTTAGTTTCTCCTGATATAAGTAGGCCTACCTAACATGTAAAAAAATATATTTTTATCTAGTCTCCCACCAGAGATAAGGGTCTGCAATATTCATACCATAGCGCGCACGAGCATTATTCTCCCCAATTTCCACCAAATTTGTAGACGACTTGAAGTTCAAAAATCATTAAATAGAAAGGAAGCATATATCAACGTTCAACATACTTTGAGATGTTAATAGTGCACAAAAATGAACTTTGATGTCACATTTGGATACCATTTTGACCAGTTCGACGGTTCTTATGCAGAGGACCAAAATTATCAAGCGGATTTTAAAGGAAATAATGGTATTTGTTTCGATGTTCTATGATAACCCTCTCCGTAAACACTACATTTTCCATAAACGTCTGCTAACACAAATTTTGGTACGCGCCGTAATACAAAAAATCACTGCCATTTATTAATAGATGTGTGTAAAAATAAAATAATTGTCGTTTTGGACTATTCTTTAAGAGATAAAAATATTTTTTTTAAAGGGGTCGAGCAGCCAAGCTGAGTGATTGCAGATGGACTGACATACAGGTAACGTGTAACAAATGTCTGAATCTTATATCTAGTGTATTATTCCAAGTTTTGTTTGGAGGGCAAACATACTTTTGGGGGGAGGGCACGGCCCTCTTGTGCCCCCTTCCTGGCTACACCCCTGTATGCCGACAACAATTGAGCAATTCGATGATACAAGGCTTTACACACACACACACACAGAGAAGACTAAATCTGCAATACCTGCCGAGAGATGTCAAATCAAGTTTTGGAAAGTATGCAGGAATACCAGATGAGACACCTACTTTGTCTGACCCAGTTCTAAATTCAGGACGTTGTGCTTTCTTTACGGGGAGAGAAAATAGGAAGACCAAATATTCTTGTATCAAGTGTCAAAAATTTGTGTGTGGTGTATGTACATAAAGTTGCTGTCACGTATTGTAAAGAACGTGTTCAGAAAGATGGAGAAAAAGCTAGAAGAAGATGAGGATATTTAGATTGTTTAGGATATGTAGGCCGATATGCAAGATCATCACTGATATGGACGTTTCAAATTTAACAAAAATGTATTCTTTGTGATGCCTCATAGATTATTCATGTAATTGTTCTAGTTCTTCATTATTTGAGTAATTATGTTTGACTCATTATAATATTATTACCAGTATATGTAAACAATGTTATAAAATAATTTTACACATCTATTAAAACAATATTTTAACAAAAAATTAAATATAAACAGAAAAAAAATATTATTATTACATCTTATCAGTTTTACTACTTCATTTCTTTGCAGAACTAAATTCCGCGCTGATAATTATGTACTTAATATTTTTCACGCGATTAATTGGGGGTTACTTACTACTTCATCCGGAGTGTGTCGTAGCTGAAAGGCAGGGAATTCGGCTTCAGCTTGAGACAGAACAATAGTCATGCTTTTTATTTGTCCTGTCAGAAGTCGTATTTCGCGTTGTTTCTCTGCAAAGAAAGAAGAGCGAAAATAGGTTACATATCTAAAAAACGTTATTTTGCTAGAATTTCAATCTCACGAAAGAAGAATACATTATTTAATAGTGTATAAAAATGGCAACTGCTTGCTTAGGAAAGTGAATTAAGAGCCCTCCCCCGCGCCCGCCCCCACTTTTTAAATATTTCATAAACTAAGAGCACTATCAAAATTGTTAGAATATAGCGCAATAAAACTTACAAATGACTATGAAATACAATGGACAGCGATCTCGAGAACTTGTCCATTGATGAATTATTAAGTTTTCAAAGATTATGACATCATTATTTAATTGAAGTCTCAGTACTCATCAATGGACAAGATATCCAGGACATATTTCATGATAATTTATAAGTTCTAGTGCGCTGTTCTAAAAATTTTGATAATGCTCTTAGCTTTTGAAATATTTTGAAAAAAGTTTTTTTTTTGTTTTTTTTTTTTAGTTGGGGCGGGCGTGAGGAGGGCTCTTAAATAGGATTGCGGCAACATATCTAGGATTTACCAAGATATATATTATAATTCCCGGGCGCGAAAATGTTTAAACTTTCCCGATTTTTTTAATTTCTGAAATAATTCTTTCAACATTTGATTACCTCGGGAGTAAAAAGTTATAACCCACATCTCACGAATATCTGAGTTATATAAATGAAAGAAAGTCTCTTCCCGCCTGCTCAAAGCAAAAGCTTTTTTTTTTTTTAATTTTCGTTCATAGATGGTAGGGTTACACAACGTGACATGAAACTCTGCCAAATGCATTATCAAGGTTACCTTAGTGCAATGTGGCACCGCACAGTAGGACAACCCCACACCCACCCCAAGTAAAAAAAAACACCGCGAAATTAATACCATCTGAACGCTGAGGAAATGCTGATTGGATCTTGGTCAAGGTATTATTATAGGTGTGATCCCTACTTTACATTCACATGCGGGACATAGCATGTTTCATCTTGGCGATAGTGCAAATAAACCCTTCTGTTTATAAAAAAGGTTGCTTTTATCATAGCGAATTTATTCATAAGTTCGGCTATCGTGAGGTAAATTAAATGGGTTAACGAGGTCACCACGGGTAAAAAAAAGTGCTGTTCATGATAATAACAATGTTAATGGTTTGCTTTTGAAGCAAATAATACTTTTTCTAAAACTACTTCAAATCACGCCGTTTTGAATGTATTTATTTATTAAGTTTCAGCTACAGCTGGAGTTGCCATTTTACATAAAAACTAGAAAACGTTACAACGAACTAAATACAAAATAAATAACATTACTAGAAATTAAATTTTTAAACTACAACTTACAACTTTACAAGCGTTAGTTTGAACCCGAAATGAAACTGGATTTTGGAAAGAAAATCAATCAGAAGAAGAAGAAGAAGAAATCTTAGAAAATAAAGATGTTTGGTCCAAAGACTTTGCATGACTCACAAGGTCAGACCCTCTTATTTCCTACCAAAAGGACGGGGGAATTTGGAGACGAAAAGAAACTAAGTTTTATGTCTTTATTATACTTTCTGTGTCCTCAATTCTTTTTTTTTTTTCGCTATTTTCCTTAAAATCTTCCAATCACGAAAGAATTCTTAAGCCAAATCAAAGGAAATGGAAGGCCGAAAGATGCTGGATTTAATAAAAATGCTGAAGTGAAGATACCAGGAGTCAACTTGGGTGAAACAGTGCTTGGTTTAGCAAGCCCACCCTCTCTACCCAAGTCACAGTATTAACTTGTATACACTTTTGCTTCCTATTATGTCGAAAATAAAAATAACTAAACTATATATTAAAAGCAAGTTACTGGACTTCGAAACTAAACTTTGTAAGTAGGCCCCGTTGAACCTAAGCCCACCCGCATTGCAGGCCCTGCGGGCCAGTTAGCTACGCTAATGAACATGGTGGTGTGTCCTGTGCCCAATTCGCTAATCTTACGTTCGTTGCTATTTCTCTCTCCTTCTCTATATTAATCTTACCTTTTATTTTCTTCACTATTTGCAGAACGCGGCTCTTAATAAGAACAGCTGTGTCGGAATATGGATCTTCAGGGTTGAGAGCACCGGCCCTAGAGGTGGAGGATACAGGGTTAGTATCGGAATTGAGAGCACAGCTCCTGGAGGTACAGTTTTGATTAATAATACCAGGGTTGAAACTAGAGATCCCTGACGTTGTAGCCTGATCCTCGTCATCCAGATTGAGAGCAGACATCCTGGAAGTAGGTGCTGCAGTATCTGGGTTGGATGCAGAAGACTGTGCCTTATTTTGCTGAAAAGAGAAACAGAGAAAATAAATTTTAGCCGCTGAAAACTACTGCGTACAGCAAGTATAATATAGGATTAAATTTAGCGCAGCCACTGACATTCACTGAAAAACTGCTAGCATAAAAGGCACAGAAAAACTTCACCAAAAATGAACTTTAAGTGAACGCATGTGAACTTTTTGTGAACCTACTGAAAAAAAAATGTTTTAGTGTGCTCAATGTATCTTTTTATTGGTTTCTGGCCCACGGTTCACATTATCTAAACCTCGTTTTGAAATCACTTTTAGTGCATTTGCCACATTAAGTGAACTTTTTGTGCATAAATTCTGTATCAGTACACCAGAAGTTCATATATTATGCACTAAAATCTTGGTAAAACTAGAACATATTGTAAACTTTTTTCGGGATATATTGTGAACTTAAAGTGTACTTTGATTTTCAGTGCATAAATTGAATAAATTGTGAATTTAAAGTTCACAATATATTCCAGTTTTACCAGGTTTTTAGTGCATATTATATGAACTTTGCCAATTGCTGTTGAGTTTGAGTTGGGTCATCCTCCAATAACACCTGCAATTGCTCGTTTTCGCACTTTTGTGGTCTACCAGAGCGCACACTGTCTTTCACATTGAAATCAACACTTTTAAATTGTCGAAACCATGTCTCACATGTTCTAATCGATGGAGCGTGTTCACCATATGTTTCTACCAGCACACGATGACTTTCAACAGCCTTTTTCTTTTGATTAAATAAGAAAAGCAATGCGTTCCGCAAATGTTCTTTTTTAGGCACAAACTGCGACATGATCACTGAACGATAAAACAAAGACGCTAGTGTTTGGCGGACTCAACTTGTGTGTGTTTGTAGTTTAATGTCAGACGAACAAAATGACGTATGTGTCAAATGAATACGCTGCGTACTTTTCGCTGGCGCCATCTATTAGTTAAACCGGAAACTACTTATGCATACACCTGGTAAGTCTTACTACCGTTATCAACATCTTCTTCACGAACACTGGATTTCATTATCATAATCTGATTATTCTTTGGTGTTATCGGGACGAATTACAAAATCGTTATCAATGTCTTTAAATGAAGATTCAAGCAAGAACTACTTGATCTGCTTATTGGTCAGTATTATTTTTGTTAATTGGGAACAAGGGACTAATACGACGTTGCGGCTAGTATCTTACTATTTAGCTATTTATAGCGCCCATCTCGGATTCGCCACTGCTTCTCAAAATTCCAATTTTGTACTCACAATTCAGTGGTACAATTTTTTACAGTGTATAATAGGCCATATCTAAATTTTCATCTCCCTATCACAAAAATTAGGAGGTGAATCAACTCACAAGTAAACCTATCGATGCTGTTTCTACCAAACTTGGTAGAGGAGTAGGACACATCAGGAAACCACCAGAAAACATGATGAAAACATAGTTCTACAATCGACCGCTAAGCTTCTAGTCAGCGCTAAGTTGAGGCCAACTCTCATTTTGCGTACTCTCAGTGGCCAAAATCAGACTTGGACTCAACTTAGCGCTGCATAGAAGTTTAGCGGTCGATTATAGAACTGCCCCTAAAAGTGCTTTTGTTTATAAAGACTGGTGCAGTGGCCAAAAGTTTCATTCATAAGAATGAGTACGTATACGAGTGTGTGATGTAAGCCGGAGAACACTTGTATATTTGTAAAATGCTTGAAATAATAGAAAACAAATACACGTTAATGGATACCAGGTCAATGTGATATCTTTTAGAGGGTATGTTTGTCATGGTCACCGTGTTGAAGTCGGCCATCTTGAATGTTGCTCGATTTCTTAATGGGAAGGGGATCACGTAACATATCAGTCTGGGCTAGAATTTTGCCGGAAATGCATTGGTGAAGTAAGATTATTCCATAAATGTATTTTTTAGAGAGATAATGAGATGTGATATTAGTACGCTTAGTTGATTGAAAAGTCTGGAAATATTTTCTTCTTCTTGAAACAGCGTAATAAATTAAAACCTAATGCATAAGTAATGAGTACTAACTAAGTAGGTGGTCACCAATACTCATTACTTGTACATTGGGTCTTCATTTTTCGCAGTTTCAAGCAGGAAAGATTTATAATAGAATATACAATCGAACAATCTATTTTTTTTATAGTTGCCACTCAAGATAAACTGGATTTTTTCATTACGTAAACAGATTTTAATTAGAATTAGGAACAAATTTCGAAAAGAAATAACTTTTGCATGTTAAACATCACGATTTGATAATGCAGTAAACTGTAAATTGAGTTTTAATATAACAGTGACAATGTGAGCAGAATGGCTTACGGAACGATCGTCGGGTTCAAAATAAAAAGCCCCAACGAATATTCAAAAAAGAGTTTTATTAGAATAATGCCAGACAATAACCTGTACTTTCACTATTTGGATAACAATATCAAATAACCCACCTCCGCTTCCAAGGACATATATATACTATCTCACAAAAGCTTTGCTTTGTGTCCGGAAAATATTTTTAATTATTTAGTGAAAATGAATATTTTATTTTTGAAAGGTAGGTATTTTTTAATATAAAGCATATTACATGTGATTACATTCAGCTAATACATATAAAATAAAAGATTAACAATATTTGGATAACATCTTGCATCACAAATTATTTTCATGTTAAGGATTTGTTTCTTGGAGTCTTCCTCGTGATTCTTGGCGCCAATATTCAAACTGTGCATAAAATTCCTTACAAGTTTCTTCAATGTAGGAAAGTGTCTTCATAATATCAGCAACCTTTTGCTTTTTGATACTTACTTTGCCTCCCGGATAGATTATTGCATTAAAAAGTTCCAGATGTGAACGTGAATCGTGTCGCAAGTCGAAGGTGTGTCGTGAGTCTACTGATAAATGGCAACTCAGTAACAACTTCTGGATGCTTTCCTTTATAACTGAAGTGATGTAAATGTGACAGAAAAAAAATCACCTTCTTATCTCAATCCGCATTTACAGTTTGTAATAGAAAAAAAATCACCTTCTTATCTCGATCCGCATTTACAGTTTGTAATAGAAAAAAATCACCTTCTTATCTCTATCCGCATTTACAGTTTGTAATAGAAAAATAATCACCTTCTTATCTCTATCCGCATTTACAGTTTGTATAGGCACGGGATTTTTCTTGTAATATTTCTGCCGCCACTCTTCGATGTTATAAATAGTTACGAAGTCCTGATCGATTCCACAACACTAAATTTAAGTGTGTTTTTTCTTAAATTATCGCAATGTGACCAACATAGTAGATTTGCACTTCTTTGTGTTGTTTGTTAAAAGGACTGATGTCCTGGCCTTACGACCTTTTAACATATAATGCTATTTTTAAGGTTGTTTAAATCCTGCATACTAATACTAGATTTGATTTATGGGTGCAATAGCTTAAGAATTACCCAGAAATACAAATCATCAAAACAGAGGATTAATAGTTTCATTTATTATTAACATATTGGAATGTTAATATTGGATTAACATATATGCACCTCTGCTAACACAATTCCTACTCTCACAAATATCAACAGTTCAAATCCGATGACAATGCTATCACTAATTACTTAGTTCAATCATCAAACATTTATGTGTTTCTTAAAGCATAACAGTTCCTTTAAACATCAATTCAACCTGACTTTTTCTCTAAAAGTATAAAACATGTTTTACAACTTTAATATTCATTCATAAATAAACTTGTCTTAAAGAATATCTTTCAAAGTCTATAATGCATCTAATGGATAGCATTTTCAATATACATACACATGTTTTGGTTACAAGGCTTGCAAAATTCGTGTTTAATTTTGCAATGCTTGTATTTGCGATGAAAACTTAAGCTATCTCCATAGCATTTCTGAAGGTTAGATTCAATTTCATTTTCATCCATTCAATTATCATTATGAGATTTCTTATCACCAGAATCATGTTCCTCTGAATCGGAATCATTTAAAAGAATCGATTCGATAAAATTATTTTCTTCTCTTCCTTGTTCTCTTCAGAAATAAACTGTACTTCCGATAATGGTGATTCATTTTTCATGTTCTCGATGAGTTTCCTTCACATTATTATTTGTTGGATCCAGTTCCGACAAAGAAATCATATCTTCTTTTGAAGGTGTTACCATAGAACAATTTAATCATAACCTTCGCATGGGAAACATTTAGGTTTACGGACTATTCGTTTTGATCTACGAGGTTCGAAAGGCCCATTTAAATTATCTGAAAGTGGCATTCGGGAATCCCACCAATAGTCGTGAGAATTTTCTTGATTATTTGATGATTTTACGTTGCATGGTCTGTATTGATCTCTGTGAACTAATCGAGTCCAACCATTGAGTTCTACTTTAATCGTATTATTTTCCATTTTCTTTATATATTTAGCTTTTAAGAATGAGGGTGACCTGTTAAACTGATTCTTTACCCATACAAAATCTCCTGGATACAGGTGATTTTCTGATTCAGTTCTAATTTCATTTTTATTCTGTTTTCGTTTAACCTGATGATACATACTATTAAAAATGGTTCGTGGTTTGTAGCTGAATATTAATTCTGCTGGGGGATTTATACCTTAATAACGGCATTGGAGCAAATCTAATGATAGTTAGTACTTCTTGTACCAGTTCATTCCAATTCGGATCTATTTTATCATATGGTATTCTTTTAAGTATGGCCTTGACATCTTGGATGTGTTTTTCTGCTAGGCCATTGCTTCGAAGGTGCCACGCTGGGGAGTGGTATAACTTGA
Source organism: Lepisma saccharinum (assembly GCA_022664845.1). Lineage (NCBI taxonomy): Eukaryota > Metazoa > Arthropoda > Insecta > Zygentoma > Lepismatidae > Lepisma > Lepisma saccharinum. The sequence continues at coordinate 2,563 of JAGDQP010039512.1, read as the reverse complement.
TATTATTTTCTTTACACCATTTCTCAAAGTCATCGCTTGCAAAAGGTACACCATTATCCGCCACCAGTGTGGCTGAAAAACCATAAACTGCATGAATATTGTTTAAAATGTTAATGGTCTCTCTCGCTGTATTGTGTTTAATATATCGAACCTCAATCCATCTGGTGAAACTATCAACCCAAATCATATATATATATATAAAAAAAATCAATGTGATCAAATGATCTAACGACCTTTTAAGCGAGGCCCAATTGCTGAAATTTTTTTTGTTTTAAATTATGGCGCATTTGTTGACGGTGTACGTATATGCGTTCTTTTATCATAGATAGGTGCGTCTATCCTCAAAGAATCCATTTCAGCAAAAATAAAAAATAATTTCGAAAAATGTGACTTACTACCTTTTAACAAATAGTGATTCATTTGTAGTTTAAAAAGGCTTTTGAAAACCAGACAGTGATAACGATTGCTAGTGATATAACGCTGGCTCTAGCCAACACACTTTTAGTAGAAGTTTGGGGAATGGCTGCTTTCCATCCCCCTGATAATTGAAAACAGTGCCAGACTTTCCTGGTACGTACTGTTTTATTTCTATGATGTCTATAAGTAAGAAAAATACAACTTATTATGTACCATATAGAATCGCATTACAAGTCAATCCAACCGTATTTTATATGTGTTCTTATGTTCATATTCTTCCACAGGTAAGTAGCTTAATAATACCGTTTCGGAGGCAGTTACATGCCCAGGTTGACCTTACAACTGAAAATAGAGTTAATTATGCGCTAGCGCGTTGCCTTTAAGGGCTCTATAGGCGACTACACCAGTACGGTTTGTGATCATAAACGGCTCCTAATTTTTCTCCTGTGCATGATCTATGTCCTTTTTCTTCAAGTATGAAAAAAAGCCGAGGACTAGAATTTGTAGGAATTCGCCTGGAAGTTTCTGTTAAAGTGGGTATCGTATGTTCCTAAGTCACAGAAGAAACCCATGAAAAGAACAAAGAAAACAGCGTACAAGTTGTATTTTGATTCTGTGGTTGGCGACCAAGGAAATGGCACCCTACATGGCTGCATCGTAAGAAATGTGCAATTTTCTTTGGTGTAATGCAATTTGGTGAGATGAACCAACCATTATAACGACTGTTAATTTTGTTTATGCCAGATGCGTCTGGGTATTCCAGGAAAAAGAAACGTAAAATTTCGTAATCAATCTATGTCCATTTGCTATGAGACCTGTGGCTCATGATGGCATTGTGTCTACTTCTAGTGCACCAACTGAACCTCTACTTTATGATGGCATCAGCAACAAACAACAGTAATTCACTGGCCACCTATCAGGAATTTCTTCCCGATTGAGCACATCCAAATCACACCCAAAAAACAGAACTTAACGATCTCGTGTGCGAGTTAAAATTGACTAAGGAGGATGCTGAACTTCTAACCTTGAGATTACAGGAATGGAGAATCTTACATTAAAAAACATAGTAGCTTATCTATAGAAACAGATACGAGGAATTCAAGCAAATTTTCGAATGAAGGATTGAATTTGTGTTTCTGTGAACATCTATGGAATCATGTCGTTTGTGGGCTTATTAACATACGCCAGAAGAATTGTGTTTGTTTAAACACTCACCTAAGTACAGTCTTAAAACCTTATCCTTATAACGGGAATCCGAAAACTTCTGTTCCAGTAGCACATGATGTTTTAGAAAACATATGACAATATGGAAAGGATGGTGAATTCCATTTAATATAATAAATACAAATGGAAAATATGTGATAATTTAAGAGTCGTCGTTTTTGATTGTTGGATTACGGACTGATTACACCAAATACTCCTGCTCATGTCCCTATAAGACAGGTGAGGAACTCAGTACCAAACAAAGAATTGACCAGATACACAAGAATACATTTCAGTTACACCACGCTCTTCATGGTGTAACTGTTGCCTCTTCATTTCTCAGCTTCACTGCATTTGAAATAGGAAAACTAATAGCCTGAGAAGATAGTGTAAAATTCTCAATTTGAAGTTTCATAGAAGATTTATTCCCTTTCCTATTGTGACTTGTAGGGAGTCCTGTACAAGGAAAAGCAACGTCTATTGCTTTTCTAGCTTCCGTTATTGCTTACTATAGTTTTCAAATATTATGTGCAAAAAAAAAAAAAAAAATGCGTACTATAATTTTTCTTTTCTATTGTCCTTTTTACTTCTTAATCACCCTGTACAATGGAAACTAATTATATTAATACAATCTCTGTTGCATTTTTAATTATGCTTTTGTGTTCAGTACAGAAATTTGCTTGAAAATCTAAACTCCGTGTAAACCAGCCATACAAATATCACACAAAAACAGTGGCGATTTCTGGAGATAGGCAAGGTAGGCAGCGTCTACCCAAAATTTTGTGATATAAAAAAATACTTTTGTCTTCATTGGTAATGAATTTCGATGTGATTCGGAACGTTATTTCCAAAATAATAGTAATTTGTTCCTTCAAGTAACATACAATATATATATAATGTGAAAATATAAAAACTAATGAAAAAATGTAATAACTATAACATT
>JAGDQP010039511.1:0-17698 GCA_022664845.1 Lepisma saccharinum | reverse complement strand
GTAGTTCCAACTGTTCTTCATTCTTCCTCCACACTTCTGATAGTCCTATGATGTCCCACTTAATCCTCTTAAGTTCATTCTGCAGTTCTTCTAATTTGTCCTCTCCTGCAAGTGACTGACAGTTGAGGGTTGCCACGTATAGGTCAGTTCAAGTTGCCGTGTCGGTGTCCTGGCAGTCTACAGTCCAAACCTGGGCATTTTTACCCTCTGACTTCATGCAGGACTGACCGCTGCCGTTGCCAGCTGCATTCCGTCCTCCGGGCATTGGGTGTCCTCCGAGGCTGTTTCCTTGCTTGTACCATCATATGTAAAGAAAGGAGGGGTGCTTACATTTGACTCACCACGTTGTCAGCTAATGCGGGTTGGTCAGCAGACCATCCATGTTCGTTCGCCAAGCAGTTGCTTGGGTACTAACAGGCCCCACGAAGTGAACGTATGGATTGGACATTAGGCGTCTACCCCGGTCAATTCCCTTAAGTCTCAGCAAGAGGAATTAAGGGGTCTCCTCCCAGTTAGTGGCAGAAGCCTTTTGGGGCGACAGTCCCGGTTTGCAGGTCCTGTCCCGGTTTCCCGGCCATATATATATATATATATGAATTTTTAAAAATAAAATTGCATTAATTGCTTTCCTTCAAGTGCAAAATCTTCATGGTACAACCTGAAAAGAATACAAGTTACGAATAAAAGCGACTAACCGGAACAACTGAGGGAATTAGGAGAACCCAGTCTCAGCAATGGGCATTTCGGGGTCCCCTCCCCCTTGGATAGATCTCGTAACACTTTGCAGAACCCGTGTCAAATATGGAACATCACAACGATAGATCGCGCGGCTTTCAACTTTAAGTGCCAAAATTAATTAAATTATTAATTGCATAACTCTTAACCCTTAACTCTGACAGACCCCACACAGATAATTAAAGTGCCTTGTGGTATCATAAATATGCATAAAATCTTCATTTTTCGTGACATCTAATATCTAAATGTGTTTTTGCATCTTACGTAATTTTAGCCTTGTGCAAATAATAATTTCCCAGATTTCTGTTATTTTGTATCATTACTCCAAGTTCCCATACCTGGGGTCTCTCAGACCCCCAACAAGAAATAACACTGTGTATGCATGAACATTGTTAGAGAAATGCATTTTATTGTCATATAAATCTAGACTCAAGCTTTTACAGTTGTTTCATAGATGGCATTATTCATTTTTAGCTCATAATACTCATCTATCAAACGAAAACTAATCTATCTACTTGACTATAGAAAGAATTCATTGTATTTGTTTTGTCATTTTCTCTCTGTAGCCCTTTTGCTGTAAGTTTCCGAGATTATGAACGTATTTATGAACCTTCTCGCTAATAATAAACCTCTTTTATTCATAATAAATGGCATAGAGGAGGTACTCTATTTTGTGGCAAGTTTGTGTTACATTATTATGTGTGAGTAATTTGGTGTTAGTTTCAAGATACGTCGACTATCCAGTGAAAACGAGTTCAAGAAAAAGGAAGACCGAAGGTTCAGTGAATCCAGAAGATAGTAACTTTAGAGAAGTTGTGTCTGAGTGGCTTGCTGAAGAAGGAGAAGTTTTATCTTCTGAGGAAAGTCCTGAAGATAGTCATGAGGAGAGTGATACAGAAGGATACTTCGAAAACGCACAGGATACGTGCTCCGAAAAAAATAGTTTAAGTAAAACCGAATTTTCTAGTGTCAACGAAACCTTGTCTTCGGATTCAGAAGCCGGTGCATCAAGTATTTTAACCGGAAAAGATGGTACAGTATGGTTTTCTACTCCCATACCTATTACACAGACTCGTCAACACAATGTGCTTCACACAGCACGCGGCACCAAAGCAACTACTCCACAGGACGCATGGGAGTATTTTATTACACAAGATATGTTTGATGAAATTTTATATTGCACAAATCTTGAAGGAAGACGCATAGCTTCAGAAAAAGGGAAAACATGGCAAAATGTTACTCCTATGGAACTAAATGCATTTTTTGGTATTTTGTTACCAGCAGGTGTTGAAAAGAACTGGCATGTGGAGATAAGAGAATTATTTCTTTACAAACACGCAAATCCTTTGTATAAATCCAGCATGTCTGTGAGCAGATTCGAAGATATACGTTGAATGATTCGTTTTGACGACAGACGAACTAGAAATACTCGCGTACATTTTGATAAAGCAGCTGCTTTTCGTCGTGTGGGGCATATTTACATGTTTATTCGAAATTGTAGAAATCGAATGGTGCCTAACGAGAGTGTGATTGTCGATTAACAACTTGTTCCTTTTCGCGGACGCTCCTCGTTCAAGCAGTATATGCCAAGTAAGTCTGCCAAATATGAAAAAAAAATGGAAGTGCGATTCATTTACAAGCTATTCTGTTGATGCCATTATTTACACCGGTCGGAAGGAGGGGGAACCTATAAAAAGGAATTTTGAGGCATCGATTGTTATGGACTTAGTACAATGTTTGCACAACTCATCAATAAATGCCACCTTCGACAACTTCTTCACCAGCGTTACTTTAGCTGAGCAACTACTTCAGAAAGGGTTGACTTCAGTTGGAACGATGCGCCTCAACAAACCTCAAATACCAAAACAAATGAAGCCTAACCGTGAAAGAGAAATTTACTCATCAACATTTGGATTCAAGGACGACCTTACTTTAGTAAGTTACGTTCCAAAGAAGAATCGAGCTGTTGTCCTGCTGAGTATTATGCACCACGATGCAGGCATAAAGGAAAATACTACAAAGAAAAAGCCAGAAATAATGTTTTTATAACAAAACTAAAGGAGCAGTTTATAAATTGGATGAGATGGTAAGAAATTTTACATGTAAGCGGCAAACTTGTTGTTGGCCATTCTCGCTCTGGATGAATGTAATGGATATAGCAGCACTGAATGCATTCATTCTTTTTGTGAGGCAAAATCCTGAATACTACAGGATGAGAAGACGAGAAGAAGAAAATTTCTGAAGGAGGTAGCAATGCAGCTAATTAGGCCGAATATGAACAAACGAGTACAAAATCCTTGTCTTCCCAAGTCGACTGTGGAAGCTCTTGTACGTTGTGAAGTGAAGTTTCCTCGCTGCTCTGAAGGCCCAATAACAACAGGAAAACGTAGAAGGTGCTTTCTTTGTGCACGTAATAGTGACAGAAAGAGTACTGTACTTTGTGTGAAATGTAAGTGGAATATATGTGGTGAGCATTCAAAAGTACTGTGTACTGAATGTACGTAAGTGAAAACTTAAAAGACGCAAGTGCGGATTCGCATGTTCATAATGGAATCATCAAGGAAGTTATGGTATTTCTGTGTATGGTGTACATTAGAATATAATCGGCAGAATGAGAACATTTTTTTAATAAAATTTACATGAGTCTTATTGTTGCAAAGACAGCTATATGTTTCAGTATTAATCATAACAGATATCAAGAGAGTTTCAGATAATTTTCAGTGAATTTAAATACACATACTTACAAACTAGAAAAACAATATGTTTATGTGCTAGTGTAAATAGTTTAGTGAATTCTATACTTTTTACAACAAAAAATACCGACTTTTCATTAGAAAGATACTGTTCTATTTGTTGTCAAAATGAGTGTGGATATGTCAAAATAACATTGGTAGTAGTAGCACATAATTTCCTTATGTTGTAGTAATCGAAACATGCAATTATAATTACTTCCAGTGAGATACTCGGATGGGATCTACTAGACCCCACCTATGTAAAAGTGCAAAGTTTTTTGAGTATGAGTTTTAGGTTTAAGACTCTTACAACTCCATCAAGAAATTTACATGCCAGTAGGATGTGTTTAACCCTTCCTATGTTGGGAATTATAACGCAACTCCTATGGAGGGGTCTGCCAGACCTCTATTTTTGTTTTCTATTTGTAAACAGTTGTTTTGCTACATACTACTTTTTATGCTCTCCATGGTATCTTTACTGTCTCTAGAAGAGCATGATATGAACATTTCATTTTTTCAAAGGAACTAATTATTTTTAAAACAATGAGCAAATACAAGGGGTCAAAAATTCATAGCAATGCCTTTATTGTTTCTCCGAAATTTTAATTGTTGGACTTATTAAACATTTTCCACTTTTTTATATTGTCAAAATAGCACAAGTTTAAAATATAATGGTTTTTAATACATAGTAAAAAATAATACGATGAAGATGGTAGAACAAGCTGCAAGAGACGTCGGTTTATATAGATTATGAAAAGAAAGAACCATTTTGAAACAAAAATAAAAAATAAAATTTTCATTTTTAAATTGCACAAAATGAAGAAAAAACACAATTTTCTTTTGGAGTGCACGTCATTTGATCATTTACTTTGTTTGAATAAACATTTTGCACACATTTGTATATTGTACCCCAAGTTAATTTGGACTCCACACCTCCGGTTCTTGGTTTTCTCTACTCACGAAACTGTTCCTGAAGTCTCTGAGGCTGGCAATGTTTTTTTATTTCATTGCCAGTTTTCATAAAGCTAAAGTAAGGTGCGATGCGGACGCGGCGAGAACGTCGCATGAGGAATGTGGAGGTAGCGCTTCCCACACATTACCCTCCAAAACACATGTTACAATTGTTCTGTGTTAAAGCAGTACAAGAAAAGTGAACGCTTCAGGTCAATGACGTGTTCGTATTTATGCCCAACCAATATTCCTTAATTGTCTTCTTCTTTTTCTACAAGGACAGTAACTTTCTCACCGCAGCATTTCGCTATGGTGCTTCCAAATTAATTAGTATTCGACGTTTGGGAACAGAAGTTACCTTGCTCACTTTTGCCTTGTAAAAGTTTCTATGGTAAGAACAGGGTTTGAAGATCTGTTAGCCAGTTTGAATAATTAGGAGGCTGACACTGTTCCACTGTACTACCCTAGTAACTTATTCATAGCGTCTGAAATATCGTTCTATATTTTTATTTACGAAAGAATTAATTTCCTTTCCACTCACACGCACACTCTCTCTCCCTCTGTGTGTGTTTTTTGTCTTTTGCTTGTGAGTGGGGCAAAATGATAATTCCTTTCAATCCGAAAGTAAAGAAGTGGGGTTTTAGATCTCGGTAAGACCTGTCCTGAATTGTGACTGAGAAAATATGATCACCAAACCTATAATAGAGACCATCTCATCTGCTCTCATCTCATCTGCTCGTTTTCTCTGAATTTGTGTATGCCGATGCATTTTATAGGACAGATGGCCGTTGGACTTAGATACCAGAACACTTACACTGTAATACATTACCTACATTTGGAGAAAGATATTGGCTCTGATATAATTGATAGTATGATTCAGTATTCGACTGCTGAAAATGAGAATTTGAAGTTATTTATGGCCTTTCCGCAAGTTTGGCTGAGGCCGGATAGGGTAGGGTTGAGGATATTAGAAGCAAGCACGACAGGGCCTAATTTGAAGGTACCATTCCTGAAATTGACTGGTTTGTTGAGAAAAAGTCATTGAAAATTTTGTCAGGTTTGACGGTCTCTAGGATTGTTCCCAGAACCTTCCAATTGCTAAGCCAATCCAATGGTGCTACAGCATCTCGGTAGGTGAGTGAAAATTATTTGTAACACAGAATAAATGATTCATTCTTTTAAAATTCTTCTATCATGTAGAACCTTAATAATTTTGTTACAAAACTAAATCAATAAACTCTATAGATTTTTAAGTTGCTCAATGTAATTTTGAAAGCTAACAAACATCGTGTTGAAAAATCAGAGATGAACTTAGGTACTCTACAAACTGGTTGGATGGAAACTAATGTAAATTTACATAACATTATAACCGACGCGAAACACTTTCAAAAAGACAAGCTGATAGTCACGAACTGTACAAAGGGATAGGAGTCACGGTATATGCCTGTTATGATTAATTTTACAAACTTTCTATCCTTAAAATATCTGAATATTTACTAGCATCTAAGGGTTTTTAATAAAGCTCGTATTTTAGGATTTATAAGACGTAAATAATATTCTATTGATTATAATCATAATAATAATACTCTATTGATCATCAGGCAATAATAATCATAATAATACTCTACATATTTATATAAAAACAGAAGTCCTGATTGACTGACATATCAGCGCCGAGGGCAAACGGTTTAAGCTAGAAACTTGAAATTTATACGGTACACAGGTGTTATGACGTAAGGTACTACTTGTCAAGAATATAAATGCATGTTTTCTGCAGATAAATAGATTATTTATTAGTATTATAGAATAAAGTCAGACCGTAATTATATGGGACATTCATATGAAATTAACTTGATATTAGCCCAATTTGCATAATGGGCTTTTTATATTTACTCTCTTAGTCACAATACTTATTCTGCCGGTAATACTTTACGGTTGCGAAAGTTGAAGTACGACCCTAGCAGATGAACATAAATTACGTGTGTTTGAAAACAAGGTTTTGAAAAAAATATACGGGCCGAAACGGGACGAGATGACTGGAGAGTGGAGGAGACTGCATAATGAAGAACTCCACGAACTGTACGATTCACCGGATGTTGTAAAAATAATGAAATCGCGACGACTAAGGTGGGCAGACCATGTAGCTCGGATGGGGGAAAAACGAAGATTGTATTCTATCCTGGTTGGAAGGCCGGATGGAAGGAGACCATTGGGAAGACCGAGACGTCGTTGGGAGGACAACACTAGAAGAGATCTTCGAGAAGTAGGTGTTCGTGATGAAAACTGGCTTGATATTGCCCAGGATAGAATCCAATGGCGAATGTTTGTTACTGCGGCGATGAACTTGCGAGTTCCATAAGCCATAGTTAGTTAGTTAGTCACAAGTGCAAAACCTTTCATTTTTATATTTTGGAATTTCTATTAATACTAACATGGAATTAAAAATCTAATAGACACGAGATGTATCATTAACGTAGTCTGTGAAGCACTATTATCATCATAAAATAAGGCGAGGCGTCCCTGCTGCCATACGACAATAACCTACATGCTCTCCCCTTTTAATTCCAAGTGCTGTGGTTGCGTCCCGAGTTCTTTACAAAGCTTTTTCTAGTTAACACGTGAACTTGTATTACCGCCAGAAATATCACCTGTCCTGTCAGTTATTTCCTCTACACACGCATCGGATAAAATTAGAACATTGTATTGGTATTGGCAGATGTCAGAGAAGAGAAAGTAGCTGACCAGAGTAAGAGATATGCGATCACGCAACGTGCTTTTGAACCAACACATAAGGTACAAGAAGTAATTATACAAAATCATCATGTACAAATATTGGTTCAATAGAAATAAACGATTTACCTGAAAACAGCGTATATCTAATCATAAATTCATAACAGGCAGAGTGACGGACCACATATTCATTCAAACAGCTAATACAACTTTAAGTGAAACAAAACTTACCTGTAGAGCTTTTACATGAAAATGTCAACGAAGAAACTGTGGTAAACAGTGTTGCCACTTCTATGATGAAATTGTTCCTTTTCTACTTTTCGTTTAACCTACTATTAGAAAAAACAAACGGTCTATATTTATCATTCTTTTCACTGTCAACTAACGTCCAAACTTATCGAATTTGTTACTACGGAATCAGATTTAACAAATGTGAGCTAAATAACCCTCTCGTTAATCTCATTAATCGCGCTTGTGGCGAAATCCTGTAAATGAGCTAAAGTGGAGACAAATTAAAGTTGTGGGGAAGGGTCTTTTTAGTGGCAAGTGGTTTCTCGTGTAAATCTGTGCTAACATTTTGCTTCGGATCTCTTATTAATAATAGGTCCCATCCCACGCTTAGAAGCTACAGTAAGTGTCCGGCAAAGACGAAAATTACAATTCAAACAAAATACGTTATAACAAAAAAACCAATTCTTTTCAAGGAAAAGTTTTCCAGTGGATTCGCTCCATTCATGGTTCATTGTTAATCGAAAAGGTTTTTTTTTTAGATTTTAATTAATCAATATTCGTTGTGGTTTGTTATTGCTTACTAGTGTTAGTTAAGTTTAAAAGGAATAATACATGTAACATAAAGTGATTATGTAAGAACGACAAGATTCGAAGAGTAACATATCTAAAACGAACACTGACACTTGAGTGTCTTCCCGTTATGCCTAATTCCCGTTCTGCCTAATCTTTCTAGACAGGGAATTTTATGCAGGGAGGGATTTTTTAAGGAAAATGCAGCTCCAAACTACACGCCTCCTAGCGTGTTTTCATGCAGATAGGAACCCATATTTTTAATGGCTGTAATAAGCTGTTTAGTAATTCTAACAGATTATGTAAGAAAAATAATTATTTCTTCAAGTTTCGTAATAAATTTTGGATGTTATTCTTTCTACTGTTCTTCCCGGAAAAATTACAAGGATACAGTTCTGTTATTAGCAGTATTATTCATATGTACTTTTGTAAAGATGAATGTGATTTTTTAAACCTGCAGAGAAATGGAAAATTGACTGACTCAGTTGCAAGAAAGTCGTTTGACATTAGAACTGAAACGAACACAAAACAATCTTACTTTGGTCTAATATCAAGTAATTTTACAACAAAATTTCATTCGGATTTCCAGTAGTTTATTTACAGCATGCTAAGGCTCGCAGTACTTAAAAGGTGTCACAGTTTACATCCTCAAGACATGTTTGGTCATATAGGGTAGACCGGGGCTATTTGAGTCAAGGGGCTATGTGGGTCAAACGTAAGAAAAAATGTTACTGCGCATTTAATATGCGCACCAGTACGCTGAAACTGCCTTCAGTTGTGAGTTCGTTGGCAAAGGGAAGGGTGTGTATGTGGTTGATCTGCTCCTTTCTTATCAGTTGCTGTAAATTTGCTATTCTGAGTAAGGTGAGTTGCAATACTTTGCTCTGATATAAAATAGTGACTGTACGATATAAGGTGCTGAACCTGTGTAAATGTATATATTTGTAAAATTATTACCGTACGTCTAAAACAGAACGTCTGCATGTTATAAACGCCGTTTTTGTTGCTCTCCTTTGTCTCATGTGAAAGTAGTACGTTCCTACGTAAGCAAGTGCACAACGGGGTTATTTGAGTCGAAAAAATGGGGCTATTGGAGTCAATGGGGGCTATTTGAATCAATGGGGGCTATTTGAGTCAGGTGTATTTATGTGAATGTATTTATGAATTTGAATTTTGGGTTTATGGTTTAGCCTACATGATGCATGTATGTAAAACAAAACATTTCACTTTCTTTTTAGATGGTTCGCACATATAAATCAAAACATAATTACAACGAGTGAAATAATGAAGACATGGAGAAGGCCATCCAAAGTGTAACAAAAAGTGATTTGAGTTTACATGGAGCTTCGCAGCTCTGCAAAGTAATTTTGAATCTTTGAGAAGGAAAGTGCAGGTCGAAAGGCTGAGACTAACCTTGTGTGTTAATGATAGTTCAAAATGTAAAACCGAAAGCCATAGGACACCCCACAGTACTGACAGAAGCACAGGAGAAAAAGTTCGTGTCGCGAATTATGACTCTCGCGGGAAAAGAACTAGCCTGCACCCCTGAAACGATTCGTAAAGCTTTTCATCGATATGTAATAATAAATCAAATTACGCATCCTTGGAGAAATAAAGGATTAGCTGGTGAAGATTGTTTTTCAAGTTTCATGAAAAGACATCCGAACTTTCCACTACGAAAACCTGAGGGACTTTCAAAAGCTCTTGCTGTAAGGAAGCAGTGAGTGATTTGTTCAACTGTTGAAATCTGCTACTTCGACGATTAGTGTCAACACAAAACCACAGCGCACATACAACGTGGATGAAACAGGGTTTTATCTTAACAACAACCCAAACAAGGTCATTGCCAAGAAGGGGAAAAAGAGGTGGTTGCTCTCACTAGCGTGGAAAGAGGCGAGAATGTCATCGTGATAGTCTCTTGCAACGCAGTTGGACAATACATCCCACCATCTACCACCGGCTTGTCATGTTTCCTTATCAGATAGTAGTTACGTTAAGGAAGAGCTGTTTATTCGCTGGTTAATTTTTTTTAAACAAACAGGGTTGAGGGGAAATGTTTTTCACACACTATATAGAAAAGGGTATAATTTAAGAATATACATGAGTGCTAATTTGATTAATGTACAGCGAAAGACCCAAATAGCCCCTTGAGCAACCCGCATAGCCCCGTGATCACTACTAGTCTCGAATTCTGCCATTTTTATTTTAAATCCGTTTTCAGAATTTCCATGATTTAACAGGTTCTTCATTCTTTAATATGTTGTACTACAATAATGTATGTAGATTGTGGCATAATTATTTAAACTCTAAAGTACGTCGGTTTGTGGAAATGTTGACTTTTCTCTTATTATACTCAAATAGCCCCGGTCTACCCTATTAAGCAAACTCAGCATTACATACAAGTTTGTTAACAGAGAGTTTTTATTTAGTATGAGGAGAACACATTTTTTTTTAAATTTACTTATCAAAGTTGTTTGCAACACTAATAGACGTAACCGAGGCAGGCCTCACACAATAGTATATCAATAAGAGACGATATCTTGCAGTACTTTCTGATCCTATTTATTTATTTATTTATTGACAGAACACAACAACAATAATAGTGTTCAAAGTGTATAGAGCCAGTTTGAAGTTTTGGAGTGCACAATGCCACCTCAGTTCTACTGGTAATAGTTTTGGAAATACCAAGCTCTAGAGTTCATTTTCCCACGCTTTCCGCAGCCTATAGCGCCGAAACGAAGAATTTGTTCTCCCACGATGATCTACGGTTTTTTTTTTTGCTTATTTTAATGTCAGGAATCTCGTGATATAGGTTTGTCGGTGTTATTTTGAAACACAATGTATACATGTTGTATAAAATTACCAACCAAATTCTAAAATACGTAGACTACATTCATCATAACAAAATTGATATACCATGCAGAAGTCCGCGCCTAAACACAGATGCAAGAGAAATGGTAGCTGGGGCCCCAAAAATTTAGAAGCTTTTGATCTATGAAATTTGAAACTGAAGAACTTAAATTATGTTGGGAAATAATCATTACTCTTGATTCTTCGATTCTGAATCTCACTGGTTGGAAATTTCTATCGTTACGAAGCCAAAACAGGCACCTTTTGTGCTTGTGCAGAAGCACAGTTCTTAGGGATGGTATCCAGACGAGACTGGCATCAGTCTCATTCTCGTCTCGAAATTTTTGGGATGGTCTTGATCTTGGTCTCGACTCGATCTGAAAATTCCGGTCTTGGTCTTGGTCTCGGTCTCGATTGTAAACCTCAGTCTCGTCTTGGTATCGAGTCTCGACACAGTCTATGTCTTGTCTCGGTCTCTTCTCCAGAGTCTCGAAAGACTATAGACTTTAAAAAGTTGCCGTCCCTTGACTTGTTTGAAATGTGTACGCAGGTTTTCTGATCTCAGTACAAGAACAAGAATATTAATATGATATTAACATAGTTTATTACATTGTTAATTTGGGGTTTAGATTAGAAATAATATTCTGAATAAGAGAGAAAAACATTACGATTTTTAAGTAATAAAAAGCTTTAGTTAGGATATATAGAATACCAGTAAGTGGGACATATGAAAATATCTCTGTTATGGAAACTGATCCATGTAATACCGCAAAATGAAAAATTGGTATAGCTAACATTTAAGTTTTACTATTTCTAAATTATATAATTAAATTGACTGAATAACTGTTACATTAAAAATGAAAAATTTACATTTTAGTTTAAATTTTCTACCAGATTTATAGAAATAAATGAACGAACACTGTTAAAGATTTTCCGAAACATTCCTTAGAAAACTATGGCAACCATAGCTACCTGGGAATTTTCAGTAATTTGGCTAAAAGAGGGATCCATCATGCAATTCTCAGGAATGTTTGGAGCAAAAGAAAAATACAGATATCTCAAAAGTGCAGCATCGTACTGACTTCTCTAAATTAGCAGTTAAAAGAAATCAGTATAGAGTGTTAGAATTATGTTGGCTGAATCCCGAAGATATAAACTAAGTTGATCCCACGACTTACGCCACATTTTAATCGTTTATGTAATTGTCAATTATGGTTCGGCATTCCAAAATAAAAACTAACGAAATGGCGGCAGCAAACTCTTGATCAACATTGCATGCACAGCTACGATAAAAGAATTCTAATTCTGCGTATGTACAGAACTGAAAACATAAAATACTCAGATAACCATACGAAAGGTCTATGAGTTTTCCTCCATTACAGTGAAACAACATGAAATACTAAAAATTCTGCGAAGCTTACTTAGAACTACTAGAAACGTTAACAAAATTTTTAATAGTGTACAGTACGTGACAAGAATTTTACTTATTGTTAACTTTTGTATAAGGAAGTAATTAAATACAAAGAAATTGAAAATAGCATTTACCGAACTCGACAGCCAGACGAATTAATTACTTTATAATACTGCTCTTGATTGTTTAAAGAACCAATTCATAGGTACGGTTTACAACTGCACGTCCATACATTAAAGCAAAAATAAAAGAGTTAATTTTTGTTCTCGGTAGCGCTACTTTTAAATAGCCGTGTTATCAGGTTAAAATGTCATTCCAACAATCCTAGCAAAGCATAGTTTAATAGGTAAAAAAATAACTTTACTATGTCAAACGCATACTATGTACAATCTTATATCCCCTCTTTGTCCGTCTGCCGACAATTTTCGACTCAGGAACTACTAGGGCTACGAAGGTGGTTGAGTTGTTGTTCTGGAGGTCTCGGCGAAACTTCACCAACGACATTTAGATAATCCAAATTTGACGCTCGCTCCACCTCACTAGATTTTTATAAAAACAATATGGCTCTATCGAATGTACAGGTCTATTTACGTGATAGGTTGTGCAGAATTTCCTCTGCATAAACTAAGAAGTTCTTAAGGAAAACTTAATACAACATTTAGGCTTCAGCAACAAGTGCTGGGAAGCCTTATACAATCGCTATGTCTGTCTGTCAACAACTTTCAAATCAGGAACTACCAGGGCTACGAAGATAGTTGAAGTGTCCCGCGACTGAGCCCCGACTTGTTTGTTTACATATGTCGTAGAAATATACAGGGTGTATCTTTAATGGTGGGTCAAACTTCAGGGGATGATGGAGAATGACAAAAGACGTGATTTAAGCGAAGAAGTTGTGATCCGAAAATGCGTCAATGCTGAGCTATAGCCCGCCGAAAATGGACCAAAGTAGAACAAAAATGAATAGAACGAGAGAACGAAGTGTCGGAGAAAGGTCGGGTCAAAGGAACGATTGAAGTATGTGCCCTGTAGAGTCGATTCATGCACACATCGATGTGAAACAGTGGCGGCGCAAGAGGGGGGCGCATATGACAGCACTGGTTGGGAGCGGAAACATGGGGTCAAACGTACCGGGATGATGGCAAATGACAGAGTAAGCAATGTGAGAGACTGATCCGTAGTGCGAATCGCAAGAGCCGTACGTTGCGTGGTATGACGCTGTCGCGACGCTGGGGCACGTACAATGCGCCACACGACAGCGTCCATACATTGTTTCCTGAAAGCCCTATTGCCGAACCCACAAACAACACGTGTCGTCGTGTTACAAGCGGCATTCGACACCTGTCCTTGCGTTGATATCATACGTTACGTACGTTGGTGGCTGTACACAAACAGAGGAAACAACACGAGGCTCTGTCGCTGTACGCCCTCTGTATCACATGACTCGGCGGTAATGTACGTCATCGTTGTGCAGGTGACGTGTTTCCTTCCCGAACCTGCAAACGGCGTGTTACTATTCCGTGGTTAGTCGCTCAGGATCAGTACCTGTGCGTTGTCTGTGCTGGTGGTCTGGAGAGGGCGTAGTGCGGGAGTGAAATGGCGTTCACGTTGGAAGAACTTGCAGATATGGTGTTTGTGTATGGGCGAGCGAATAGAAACAGTCGTGCAGCTACAAGGTTGTATCGCACCAGATATCCAGACAGGTACCATCCAAAGTAAACCATGTTTCCATGGCTGTTTCGGCGTTTATGGGAAACGGGAAACTTGCGCCCAGTCAGTCACGACCGCGGCAGGCGACGAACAACCAGGACTCCCGACCTTGAAGAAGAGGTTCTTGAGTGTGTGACATAACACCCGTCGAGCAGCACTAGAGCATTAGCACAAGAAGTGGGGGTTGATCACACTACTGTATGGAGAGTACTCCGTGAACAACCCCTATCATCCACAGAAAGTGAAAGACCTGCATCCTATAGACTGCGCACCCCGTGTGATGTTTAGTGAAACGCTAGTGCAGCGCTGTTTGCAAGACCCGAAGTTTCTTGCCGCCATACTCTTCACAGATGAGACCTGTTTCACGCGAGAGGGTGTATTCAATACCTGGAATAGTCATGTGTGGGCCGACGCAAATCCGCATGGTACCATTGTGCATGGACATCAACAGCGATTTGCGGTAAATATCTGAGCAGGCATCGTCGGTGACCAGCTGATAGGACCATATCTCTTACCGCCTCGTTTAACAGCACCAGTGTACGCAGTGTTCTTGCGCGAAACACTCCCTGCATTAGTAGAAGATGTACCGCTTAATGTTTGTGTATGTATGTGGTTTCAGGATGCCGGGGCCCCAGCACACTTTGGCGCAGCTGCGCGTCAGTGCCTTGACGATACCTTCCCGTATAGGTGGATCGGAAGGGGCAGTCCGATTGCTTGGCCGGCACGCTCCGCTGATCTGAACCACATTGATATCTTCTTGTGAGGTTATGTAAAAGCGCTCGTCTACGACACACCTGTCCAGAACGAAGAAACCCTCCTTGCACGCATCCTCGCTGCCTGTGAGACGATTCGCACCAACCCAGGCATCTTCGAGCAGATGCGCCAAAAACTATTACGGCGATGCCATGCCTGCATTGCATCCCAGGGACGCCATTTTGAGCAGCTGCTGTGAATGTATAAGTCGACCAGAGTAGGAATAGACGCGAGGGTGAGGTCGCTAGTGGTTGTTTATACACTGCGGCAGAAGGTTTGCCAAGGACATAAACAGTGTTACCAAAGGTGTAGTCGGGAAAGTATACCATAAAACATACTCTTTTAAAACTTAGAAACTTGCTTTTGTGTGAGAGTACTATTGTCTCATTATTGAGTCTGACTGCTTCCTTCTAGCAATTGTGGGAGGGGCTGAAATATGATTAAGGGGCTTAACAGCACGTTTTACACGAAAGGGAATCACTGGGGCGGAAAGCAAAGGTACTTCTGCAAGGTTAAAGGTCGTTGCATCTGGAAGTCACAGAGCAGACTTGTCGACTTGTAACATTTGTCATTTATTGTTCTTTGTCCTAAGGAATACCCATTCCAAATTTCAAGTTTCTAACAATTTTCGATTTCTCATATTCCACTCTTTAAGAGGTTTTCGCCCCCTCATCGGCGATGTCAAATCAAAAATTAAGATAGCTATTGGTAGCTGAAACAAAGTATTTTAATGTCAAATATCAAATTTCTAACTCCAGTGATTTCAGAGTTGCACTTCATCCACGTTTAACCCCTTTGTGGGAAAGTGGCAACCTTTTAATGCCATAGTTAATCTCTCTAGGTTTTAAGGAATATATTTTTGAATTTCATGTATGGCCTTTAGGCATCAAAGGCTCAGGTCGGGATAGGGGAGGAGAAAGGATTCGGGAAGGTGTCGGCCACGACATACGTTGAAAGTGCCATCCCAGAATTTGCCTGGTGTGACTGAGAAAAACCCTCGAAAATCCTCAGTCAGTATGGTCGTCCGCTGGAGTCGAACAAGTGACCTCCCGAATGCTACGCCAACGCTCTAACACTGAGCTACAGTGGCTCGGTACTAAGGAATATATGTACCATAAGTTTATTCTAATCCGTCAAGGGGCGTGGAATTGTATAGCGTTCAAACAATCTTTCAATTATATCTTCAGTCCGTTTATTTACTTTGTTGTACAATTATGCATCTAACCTTCTAAAATTATATTTTATTAACAATAGTGTGGCTAGATACATAGGCCTCACAACTAAGAACGAGAACATAGAGAAAGTACACAAGTTTACTTCATCTACCGATGCTGTAAGAATAATGAAATCACGACAACTTGGGTAGGTATGCAATGTAGCTCGGATGGGAGGAAACGAAGATTATATTCCAACTTGGTTGGAAAGCCGGAGGGAAAGAGACCTGTGGGAAGACCGAGATGACGTTGGGAGGACAATATAAGAAGGGATCCTCGTGAAGTATTTGTAATGAAGATGAGGGAAGGTAGTCGACCAGCCTCTTACGAAGGTATCATCCGGCATTCGCCTGGTATGGTTGAGGACAAACCTAGACAAAAATGTTACGATGGCCGGCCTCTAAAGTCGCATTCGCGTACATCCGAAGTCCAGGACGCTACCGCCTCAACCATGAAGCAGGGGTGTAACTACTATGTCGCAGAAGCCCGCAATGCGGGGAGCCCTTCACAATAGCCTCTCAATGGACCGATTCGAACTTCGACCATGGGTATTCTCTTGCGGGGTGGTGTAAGACGCCCCCACATTCGCACCACAAATTGTGTAAGATGCCTTCACGTTGTGACGCCTTGAGCTCATGTAAGAAGCCACAAGCATGGGGGCAGAAAATACTGAGTGAGACCTCGCACCTTATCTTCACAAGTTGCTGTGTAAAGGTGTGAGATGTCACTGTCAGTGTGGGGTGTGTATGCAAATCAAAAATTGCATTACTCTGGTACTCAAAAGAAGTGGGATTAATTAATTTACTTCCCGAGATTTTAATTATCGAAATGATGCTAAGTTAATAAAAAAAATGTTGAGCACCTTGAATTTAGAAAGTATTACGGCTGTAGAGATAAACAAATCAAAATAATGCGGTAGAACATGATAATCTATACATCTGCGACAAACCTTGCATTCTTTATGAATTTTGAAGATGAAGCAAGCGCACTATTTGGCCACACCCCATCTGGAACCATCCAGGTAGTTGCCTGTAAAGAAAACACACCTTGCAATACAAACATTTGATGTACTCACCATGCAGCTTACTTCAGATCTCATTCAGCGGGAGGTGAAAACTGATCCCAAAAATGACACACAAGGGGTTGAATAATAACGAGATTCACATAGGATTTATTATTATGAGTTGAATGAAGGTGATGATGGTTGAATTTAGAACACAACGATACTTTTGATCCTGTGATCACATACACTGATGGCTCTTACACACTTATAGGCCATACTCTTTTATACACACACACGAGGATTATTACTTTTTTTTTAAAGAAACAAACACTGAGATAAAAAAAATCTTTTAGATATATATTGATATCTGTTTCTAGTTTCTTTGGCCAAGAAAATCTGTAATTTTCACTTTGTATTCTTCCAGTTGATGAACTTCTACCGTTGAGTGTTCAGTTAAATACACGGGGTATCTGTTTCATTACTGGATCACGCCGGTCACTATGTTCATGGATGTTTCAAGAATGGTGAGACGTTTTCCTTTCTGATATGAAACATGCTTTCTTCACTGGTGGAACCACACAAATGATAAATGAAGACTGAGGGAGGTGTCTCTGATGTCACTCCCGGAAAATGAATGACTTTGCTTTTGTCACGGGAGGATCTCCGGTATTGGACATTAAACAAGGTCAACACACACTGTTATCACTGGCAAATAGGTAAGCCATGAGTCCGTGAAATAGTCTCAGATGTGTTGCAAAGTTCAACAGCTTGTTTGGTACATAACCAAAGATACAGCACACTTGTATATAAC